>VIAB01009659.1:30735-51669 GCA_009801035.1 Oophaga pumilio | reverse complement strand
TCGGGATCGCTGGTGTATCGCTATGCGAGACCCAGCCTTAAGTGGAAAACAGCTTTTAACACTTTAGAAGGGCATTATGAAAATCTTGTCATGCCTTTTAGTTTGACTAATGCTCCTGCCTTGTTACAACATTTTGTTAATTTTCCATCACCTCGTAGGTAGATTTCTAGTAGTGTATTTTGACGATATCTTGATCTACTCGCCTGATCTCAAGTCTCACCAGGTACATGTCAAGCAGGTATTACAGGTTCTACAGGATAATAAAATGTATGGTAAGTTGGAGAATTGTGTATAAGCCATACAAAAGGTTCAGTTCTTTGGTTTTCTAGTGTCAGCTGCAAGTTTCCACATGAATCCTAAAAAGGTCCGAGCAGTCCTGGAATGGAACGTTCAAGAAAATATGAAAGCATTGCAACGCTTTTAGGGGTTTGCAAACTATTATCAGAAATGTATCTGAAACTTCTTGTCTATAGTCAAACCACTTACTGACATGACTAGGAAAGGTATAGACTTCTCAAGTTAGTCCAACTGCGCTCAGTATTAGGCTCAGTAGGTGATATGTGTCCACCAAGTCCAAGGTCCAGGTGGGCACACGAGAAAAAGGGGTATCAGTGCAGCAGCTATGTGGGGCATGAGGGACACAGACAGCCAAGGGACAGGAGAACACATGCAGGTAGAAGACGTCAGGAAACCACAGGCAGGTGGAGTATAGAAGAAGGTGTGTAGCAAACCAAAGTCCTGCAACACAGAATTCTTAATGCAATACCAGTGTGCCTTATACAGCCCTGAGCTGATGCTCACATGGGAGCATGCCAGGTCATCTGCAAAGCCCGACATGGAGCATCACAGAGTTTGGTGGACTGGGGTGAGGGAAGCAAAGCTTGGATCCAAACCAGGTGGGCTGGTGCATAACACCTGGTATCTCCAGTATTAGATCAGGTAAACATGATGGACAGCAGTGTGAGCAGCCTCTTCTCATCTCAGCACCCATGGAATCTCCAGTAAAAGGTCAGAAAGAGGGTGACCATTAGTGTATGCAGCCTCTTCTTACCTCAACACTGTTGGTATCTCCAATATTTGGTCAGAAAGACAAGGAGAGGATGCTCACACTGCTGTCAACCCTATCTCAGCACTCCTGGTATCTCCAGTATGGTATCAGATACATAGGGTATAGATCAGCGTGAGCAGCCTCTCCTTATCTCAGCACTCCTGATATTCCAGTATTATATCAGATACACAGGATAAAAAGCACTGTGAGCAGCCTCTCCTTATCTCAGCACCCTGGTATCTCCAGTATTATATCAGATACACAGGGTGTACAGCAGTGTGAGCAGTCTCTTCTTATCTCAACACTCCTGGTATCTCCAGTATTAGATCAGATACATAGGGTGTACAGCAGTGTGAGCAGCCTCTCCTTATCTCAGCACACTGGTATCTCCAGTATTATATCAGATACACAGGGTGGACAGCAGTGTGAGTAGCCTCTCCTAATCTCAGCACACTGGTATCTCTAGTATTATATCAGATACACAGGGTGTACAGCAGTGTGAGCAGCCTCCTCTTACCTCTGCACTCCTGGTATCTCCAGTATTATATCAGATACACAGGGTGTACAGCACTGTGAGCAGTCTCTCCTTATGTCTGCACTCCTGGTATCTCCAGTATTATATGAGATACATAGGGTGTACAGCAGTGTGAGCAGCCTCTCCTTATCTCAGCACTCCTGGTATCTCCAGTATTATATCAGATACACAGGGTGTACAGCAGTGTGAGCAGTCTCTCCTTATCTCAGCACACTGGTATCTCCAGTATTATATCAGATACACAGGGTGTACAGCAGTGAGCAGTCTCTTTGTATCTCAGCAGTCAGAACCCATGGAATCTCCAGTATTAGGTCCAAAAGACAGGGTGGACAGCAGTGTGAGCAGCCTCTTCTTACCTCAACACTGCTGGTATCTCCAGTATTAGGCCAGATACACAGGGTGGAGAGCAGTGTGAGCACTCTCACAAGATCCACTATAAGCACATCTTCGTACATGTGAATGGAGAAAGTGGAACTTCCTACCGCACATGCTCACAGGCACCTGTGATATTAACATTCTAGGACAAGTTTCTGTCCGTGTAACAAAATGAGGCCATTTAATTCTAGTGATTATCTACCTAGAAAAAATGAATGTGATCTGTTAATTAAAAGAATTTAGGACATTATTTTTAATGACATTTTATTTATTTTTAGTCCTTCAGAACCCCTTTAATCAACTGTTTTTGTTAATCTTTACAACTACTGTAAAAAAAAAGTAATAGAATTTATATTCAAAGTTATTCAACATTTTAATGTAGATAAATCATGTAAAACGGTGCTGAAAGATAGACATCCTTCTACACAAATGATGACATGCACAATATTTTGGTATTAATGACTGGGGAGACTCGAAATGCAAACACTAAGAATATTAAAAAGTGAGATGAACGAAAAGTAGATGAAAAAAAAAAAAATCACCTGTAGTGGCAAATTACAATAATACAACATGTAAAATTAGATTTTATCTTATGCTGAGGGAAAATGAAAGAGGCTGAATATAAAGGTCTTAATTAAAAACTATTATTGTCGTGTAGTGCCAATGCGGCTCTCAGCGCTGATGAGTGAGGATTACTTAGGGGGTAATTGAAACAATGACATAATTAAATCATGTAAAAATAGGAAAGAAACAATCTAAATATAATCTAAACTGCTGCCATTCATTAGGTGGAGGAAGCTGTAATTATAAACCTTTCATTTATATCTTACTGGTAATGTTTTGTGAAATTATTATTATTTTTTCTAAGTCAGAGAACGATAATTCCATACAACTTCTGTAGAAAACCCTGGCATTACTGTAAGTGACAGGGATGGAAAGCACTGCTTCCATCATGGGGAGAGCAGAGGCCCCATGGTCAACAGTAGGACACAACCGATGAACTAATTACTTGGGTTTTTATTTAAATTGCTGAATATACTCCCAGATAAGGTAAATTATGGCGTCCAAGCCTTGAAGTTTCCTTTCTATTCTTCCTCAGGTTGCGTTGTCCATTTATTAAATGTTAATTTATTCTGTTACATTACACAAAACAAGGTTTCCACTTGGGTCATCTCAAGGGAACCTCTCAGGTGATCCGCGCTGCCCAAACTGTGGCTGCACCATCAAAGCCATGTATGTTTTACTCTGAAACGCTGCGGCATAAATCACTGCCGGGTACCGAGCCACACGGGTGACTAGTCATACAGGCGAGTCTTCGCGTCACCTTCTGACAGAGACTGGCAAGCTCAGCCTATACGAACACCTGCCTGTAAGACTAGTCACCCATGTGGCTCGGTCCCTGGTGGTGATTGAAAGTATGTTCTTCTCTAAAACGCCGCAGCGTGATCGCACAGACAGGAGCTGATCCATGCTACTCACTGTTTGGGCATCATGCATCAGCTGACACGTTCACCTTAAAGAATATTCCTAATGTATTATTTACATTCGATTCTGCGCCCCCTTGTGTTCTGTTGGCTCCCTCTCAGAAGATCCACCTGCTCCATTCAAGTTGTTGAAAAAAACCCTCTGAGATCTTATGCTCTGCACAATAGCGGGAGTAACTCCACTCCCGCAACCACTCGCACACCGCTCTGGGTATAAGATACCCTGTACCGCTGGAAGAGCACAAACTAAGAAATCTATTTACAATTACTCCAATTTTTAAGGAGACAAAATCTATGTTTAATGTTTAAAATCATGGTAAAGAATGAAAGACTTAAAGAAGGCACACATACATTGTCAAGTGGTTTGTCCAGTGAATATGAAATGTTTTATTTTTACCACTAGTAGGTTAGAAAATAAAATAAAAAACTTGCCTTGCTGCAGTTGTGACCTGCTACAGCCAATGATGGATGCAACGGCCATATGACTACAGCAGGAACTAGACACCAATGTGGGACTGGGCAGCATCAGAATGGGAGTGGTAGATGGTCATGAGAGGTGTATTTCTATAGATAATTGATAAATGTACAAGCATTGGGGGTCCAATCATTGTGAACCCACTAGAAACAAGAATTGGAAGGAAGCAATGGTGGTGCTTTCCAACTTTTACTTTATTCAGAGTCTATGACACTGACGGAGATAGCCGACACTGTGTTAAGCTACCTTTGCCTGTCCAATAGATTGTAAAAAGTTTAGTAGTAGGCATGTGTGACTAGCATTCTATTCAAACAGGGGACACCCATTTCCATAAACAGGGTGCTTAGTGGTCAAATCCCTTCCCCCAGCCATCATAACTCTAAATATGTGATAAATGTTGTTTATGGAGCGACCCCTTTAAAGAGGACTTTCACCAATTTGAGCACATCATGAAATAGTGACTGCAGAGCTGAATAAAAGTTTTTTTTTTTTTTTAATTCCGCCTCTCTATTGAAGAGATATTAGCTTGTAAAGTTTAGATTATAATTTATGATAAGCCCAACTGGGAGTTGCCATTTTCTCTGAAGGTGTGTACTTCTTCACCAGTATGATGTTGACCAATTAAAAGCAGGAGACCTCATTTAGAGGAATGAAAGAACACGCCCCAAAATAGCTAGAGCAAGTTTCTCAGTGTGTGGCATGTAATGACAGATATACTCTCTCTGAAGAGCTATTTGTGATTATTAAGTGCCAGGAGTACAGCAATGATCAGTGTGATTACAATCACCTTTCATCTCACCAAAGTCAGTGTAGGGAGAGGTGCAGTACAGCAGAGCTGAGCTTTATCTAATTACAAACACCTCTGCAGTTGCAGTTTTTGTCTCACAGACCTATCAGTTTTGCTGCAATGCCCTTCCCACACTGACTGCCATGGGATGAAAGCTGAAATGTGTTTGTAATCTCTGTTCTCCTACTAGCACTTTGTAATCACACACCGGTCTGAAATGAAAATCAGAAAATCAGTGTCTTTCATTACGTCTCACACAGGAGAAAACATGTTCTAAGCTTTTGTAGGTCGTTTTCTTTTTCCACTGTATGTTGCTGCCCGCTTATGATTAGTCAATGTCATACAGGCGAAAAAGTGCATGCCCCCAGAAAAAATATGTCTATTAACTCTCCCTTGGACTTGGCTTGTAAAGTTAACTTTATAATATATAATTTCTCTGTAATATCGCGTGTGCATACTGCACTACGGCACCATTTTATTGAAGGCACTGTGTATGCGAATTTGCAGACACAGGATCTACACAAAAATGGCACCAGTATGCACACATGCTGACTCTGGTGCCATTTTATTGAAGAATTCTACTACGTCAACATAGCAGTGCGCACATGCCAACCATCGCGAAAATGCCCATGGCCGGCACGTGCGCACTGCTATGTTGACGTTGTAGTACACTACTTCAATAAAATAGCGCTGGAGTCAGCACGTGAGCATACTGCGATATCCTGCTCCATTTTATTGAAGACACTACATATGCGAATTCACAGTGTCTTCACAAAAATGTAGCCAGATAGCAGTGGATGCGCCCTTCTGTTCGAAGCCGGGATGGGCGGCGCCTACGCAGTGTGGCACCGGAGTCAACACTTCCACATAGCGTATTCGCACAGTGTCTTCAACAAAATGGCACCAGATATCACGGGATTTGCACGCATTGCCTCCGACACCATTTTATTGAATAACTATAGTACGTCAACATAGCAGTGTGCACGCGCTGGCTGTCGCCATCATCCCTTCTGGCCGGCATGTGCGCACTGCTATGTTAACTGCGCAGTGTGGCGCAGAAGTTAATGCGTGCGTATACTGCACTACAGCGCCATTTTATTGACAACACTGTGTATGCAAATTCACAGATGCAGTATCTTCAACAAAATGGTGCCAGATATCGCGGAAAGCGCACGCATTGACTCCGGCACTATTTTATTGAATGGCGCCAGCCATCACCATTATCCCCTATGGCCGGCACGTACACACTTCTATGTTAACGCTGTAGTACATTACTTCAAGAAAAAGGCACCGGAGTCAGCGTGTGTGCATATCGCGATCCCCGATGCCGTATTATTGAAGACTCTGTATAAATGTACCAATAAAAATATAAACTACGTTTTACTCAGCTTTACAGCCACTATTCCATGGTCATCTCTAATGATAACCGCTTATGTTTATCACATCAGAACAGTTTGTTTTACCTGATGGAGGTTTAGAACATTAGCTGTAACTTGTTTAGGTCTTGTCTCAGGTAGTTTGTAGTTTTTCATATCCTGGAAGAGCTATGCTTTGAAGGGGTTGACTACATATTTTCCATATACCCTATATTAGAGAATGACCAGAACAAAGCGTGGCTTTCTCTCAACATGGAGGACCCAGCAGGGCAGGAACATTTTAAAGCAAATCCGTCAGATGGCAGCCTGTTTTATCTCCCTTAGCTTCACCCTTTTGTCAACCTTTACCAGTTATAGTTTACTCTTTTCCTGCTGAAAAAATCCTTTCTATTTTTTCTCAAAACATAGCTCATTAGCTAATATACACCCCCTCCTCCCTTTCCCAGTATCCCATGAAATTAAAAAACCCCTTCATTTAACATCACTCCTACCCCCTGATATTATCGGTCTCACTAATCACCCCTCTCTAAGTTTGCTGCTCTCCCTAAACTCACTTTTAACAGGTACAAACCTGTTTTTGTTATTGAGAGCTGTGCCATGCTTCATTTCCACCATAATGGAGATGTAGGGAAAGAGAACACTTTCTGACATGTGTCCTCCTGAATTATAGCTGTTTGTTGGGGAAGACCCAGGAAAAGGGCAACCTAAAATCACCTTATGGATTCTATATTTTTGACAGCTGTGAAGAGAGATGTCAGCAGGCTATAAGGCTATGTAAGCTGGACCGCCACCAATCCCAAGGGTAAAGGGGCACCATGTGTAAGACCATGAGCTCACCGAGATACCTTTTAGCATTAGTTCAGAAAATGACGAGCTCGCCAAGCTAGAAGCTGAAGAATTAGGAGCATCAATGAACGAGTAGTCAGGAGATCGATGATGGTCCCAACCCAAGGATTTAAAGGATTGATTCTGTAAAAGCAAAGTTAGGTTTCTCTTTTCCATATGTGTGCTGACTAACTATTTATGCCTTATACAGCGGAGACATGGAGTGTACAACTATTGATGTCCTTCATCCCGTAAGGCAGGGTAGAGATCACCAAACTCTATTACACTGAATGCATTTTTAATAGGACAAGATAAATGCAGCAGGCGGCAATAGTAATGGGCGTCCCGGGAGACATCGGCAAATACTCTCCATGTAGAAACGCCTTTCACTTTATCACAAGAACGCAGATTGTTTTCAGCCTAAATCTTCACTTGTGGTTTAGAAATTGTTATCCCTCTAGCAGAATACATCCATGAACAAGGAATTGCAGTTAATAATTTAAGACCCATATCAGCTAAATTACCTACTTTGGCTTCAAACCAGTTTTGATGTCTTCACACAGAAGGAAACCTTGTATGAAAGAAGTATTCTCAGCTCACAAGTCATCATTGTTCCCATACTTCAGAAATGATTCGAATTAGGCGATGTATAATACATTTTTATTTATTTAAAAAGCGGCATTCAGGACTTTGTAGAAAACAGACATTTTCTTACCAAAGTAGCAGGAATGTTAAACTTCATAAGAAAACTGTGACGGAAGCAATCATCTACAGTGACCAGTGTTTGCTTCTATTTTATTCCCGCTGCGCTACTGAATATTCTTACTTTTTGTTTTTACTCCAACCATATGGTTCCAGAGATGTGGGCTTTTTTCTTTAGGGCTAATTTTTGCGGTCTTCACTTACAGCATTCTCTATGGGCATTTCTAAATTATTACTCGGCAAGCAACGTCCCCTTGAAAATAACCATAATAATTAGCATTAAATAAACCCCCCATATCTCTGGACACAAACGGCAAACTAAAAAGCTCTAAGGGCCCGTGCACACGTTGCGGATTCTATTGCGGATTTTTCTGCGAGGATTTTGCTAAATCCGCAGGTAAAATGACCTGCGTTTTACCTGCGGATTTTCCGCGGTTTTTGTGCGGATTTCCCCTGAGGTTTTACACCTGTGGATTTCTATAATGGAATAGGTGTGAAACCGCTGCGGATTTCGCACAAAGAATTGCCATGCTGCGGATTCAAATTCGCGCGGAAAAATCTGCAGCATGTGCACAGCGTTTTTTTTCACATTGAGTTACATTGTACTGTACATCATTTGCGGATCTGCAGCGGATCCGCACGGCCAAATCTGCTGCTGATCCGCAGCACAATCCGCAACTTGTGCACATACCCGAGGTGGATCCTCTAAGGGTGAGTGCACACATTGCGGATTCACTTGTGGATTTTTCCACGCGGATTTTGCTAAATCCGCATGTAAAACGTCCTGCGTTTTACATGCGGATCTTCTGCGTTTTTTGTGTGGATTTCACCTGCGGTTTTACACCTGCAGATTTCTATAATGGAGCAGGTGTAAAACTGATGCGGGTTCTGCACAAAGAATTGACATGCTGCGGAAAAATTCGCAGCAAATAAGAGCGGAAAAATTTGCAGCATGTGCACAGTGGTTTTTTGTTACATAGGTTATAATGGTACTGTACAATGCAGCAGAAACTTCACCAGGTCAGGTCGAGTACGCAGATACCAAACAGGTATAGTTTATGTTTTGGTGAAAAAAAAATTCCGAAATTTGTATGAAAACCATTTTTGTGTTTGTTGCCTTTTCCCAAAACCTGTAGAGCATTCATTTTTCAGGATCTGGGGCTGAGTGATGGCTTATTTTTGCATCCTGAGACCACTCTGCCTGGATGGTAATCCTACCTTGTAATTGATGTGTTTTAGAAACATTACAAATGCACTGCATAAACCTTCCAGCTAGCGGGATCCATAGGTGGTGACTAACAAAAAAAAGCCTAGGCCAACAGCGCTCATCAGGCTACACCTGCAAAATCTAAGACCCCCAGAAACCGCTGCAACACTAAGGACAGCTAGAGGAAGGGCCTCCATTCTCCCAGAGGTCATAAGACCCGAACAAGTGAAGGGGGAAGAGTAGTGAAGTGGAGGGACGGGGGCTGCAGTGACATGCCGGTAGGAGCATGGCTAGAGAAGGAGACCCTGAGAGCCAGGATTGGACCACAATGTTGGGACACCACTGAAGAATGACCACAGGGAAGCCAGCGCAACTTCACAATATTAAAGAAAGTGTATACTGCACAGACATTTTTGCGATGGCCCACTGTATAGGAAAGCACAGTCCGCAGTGAGCACAGGACACGCTTGTCGGCTTATGACAATATTTGGCACATGTGTTGGAGCTCTCCTAGGTCATACGTCAAACAAGTCCTCACACGAAGATGTGAATGCTGCCCAAGACAGATCTTTCACTAGTCGAATCAAGGACGTGTACGATTCTTATATCCATTGTTGAAAAGAAATGTACATTTCACACAGTCAGGTAGTAATGGAGTAAACTGGACAATTGTACAAAATTACAGAATATTTTTATTTTGAAAGGTTAGAAATAAGATACATTTCAACTTCGTTACATTCAGCCTTAAAGTTTTTGATTTATGTTACATGTAATATTTTCATCCAAAAGATAAAACCAAAAAATGGATTATGATATCTATTCAATAATGTTACAAATATACTTTGTATTCTGATGTAACATGATTAAGGCATTGTTATGGCAAACAATGTGTAACGCATTAGCCTCCTGAAAGCAACATGGACTATGAGGACACAGTCAGACGGCTGTATAACATGGATGACGATCGAATCGCAAGCCTCGGACTGGCCGTCGGCTCTTCTGGCCCAAGTGTGACGGCTGTATACATGCTGTCACACTCAGGTCAGGAGAGCCGCTGGCCAGTCCGAGCGAAGAGATAGTAGTCAGTGTTATACAGCCGGCCGCCCTAAGGGGAAGTTCACTTACACCAATTATTATTGACCTGTTATTAGGGCAACTAAAGTATTAAAGTTTTCCACATTAACACATTGGACCCTGTGTATAAAAAGTGTCGGTACTGAATATAACCAATCAGGTTCCATCTCTCAGGAGCAGATTTCCATCAGCTTGTTTGCTATAGACCAGGGTTCCCCAACTCCAGTCCTCAAGGCCCACCAACAGGTCATGTTTTAAGGATTTCCTTTGTATTGCCCAGATGATGCAATTATCACCTGAGCAATACTAAGGAAATTGTGAAAACATGACCTGTTGGTGGGCCTTGAGGACTGGAGTTGGGGAACCCTGCTATAGACAACACTGGCACTTCACTTACAATAGTGTGTATGTATTGCCGCAGCCATGCTGCTGCGCTTATACTCCAGAGCGAAATTCACCATTCTGCTGGTTGTCACAGTAAACGGCCAACAAGCTGTTTTCACACAGGTCCCTAACAGCTTAGCCGAGCTCCTAAGGTGTGTACACGGTCATACATCAGCTCCACGTGTGACACCTTCTGTAAGAACTATACAACAATGGAAGTCATCAGAAAATAAGCAGAATTACACATTGTAATGAAGAGTGAAATGTACGATCAGTAAAACAGAAGGAAAGCAAAGTATTTACAAAGTTATTCAAGCTTTCTGGTACATTCATTCTATATGTAAACTGTAAAATGTTGTTATCTGAAGGTGGCTATAGCCTTTAAAGGAAACCTGTCCGCATTTTCTTAACGCAGCAAGTAATGGAAAGGCTGTATAGGCGCTTGCTCCCCAATAAATAAGATTCCTTTTTTGTAGAGATCTGATGTGCAAGTTAGGAGAAATCCATCGTTGAAGCCATATGCAAATCAGGCTGGAAGTGCACTGGGGGCGTGTGTCAATCAACTGATTGCTTCCTCTATGTGGACTGACACGCCCCCAGTGCACTTTGAGCCTAATTTGCATAAGGCTTCTAAACTTGATTTCTCACGATTAACACATCAGATCTCTACAAAAAGACTAGTGGAGACTAGCGCCTATGGCATCACATCACTACTTCCATATGCAAAAAAACATGCCGATCGGCTCCCTTTACAGCGGTTGTCCAGGCATATGGTAATGATGACCTATCTAGGTAATTTCTTGCAAATCGGTGGGGGTCTGACACCTAGCACAAGCGGCGGCCTGTAGATCGGTCATCAATACCGTTTGCCTAGTGAACCTCCTCTTTAAGAAAGATTAAAGCAAAAACATTTTTCACCCATATTACAGCAAACATTAGATAATTTATGGATTATGAAAAAGTAATAGCTGGGCCCACTCAGACTATCATACGTTCACAACAAAGAGACCGGCTAATATTTTTATTATTGATTAGTTCCAGGTAAAAACAAAGCAATTCAGCAAAGAGCAAATTCCAAATCGATTCCTGTGGTCTTAACACAAAGAGACAAATAAATTAGACATGAACAAGTTATTGAAAACATTTTTTTCATTACGAAATGTCAAAAAGCGGAAGAACACAAGAGCATTGAAAGCAGATGGCATTGCATTGGGGTTGATTTCTTTTCAGGCTGAAGACAAAACACGATCCTGGCCTCGGTAATAAAACGCTGGTGCGCGGATCAATGACACCAGAAAATCCATGTCCCGGCTTTAATAGGACAGCATGAACACATCAACAAAAAGGAAAAATATGTAACCCATTACGGCTGTGCTGCTCCAGAAACGCTCAGTCTTCCAAGGAGTAATACGTACCTCATGTTCATATGGTATGGGTGAATACATATGGACTGCCGATAGAAAATCATCATCTGTGTTAAAAATATATTTTTTTGCAGCGGAATGGCTTAATTTGATGCAGACAGACGAGCAGCAATATATTGTATACGAGGATCCTGAGATATTTATTCATCATTGTCTAGGAAGAACAAAATAAAGAAGAAAAGTCAAAGAAGCAAACAAATGGCGATGATGATATGGGCACATACACATTAATGCCAATATGTAGAACATCTAGGAAGCACGCCAGACTTTGGAAAACACACCGCACATATACTATGGACCTCATTGTGCTATATTCTTCAGTCATTATTTAAAATACCAGTCACTCTTTTTCTCTTTTATATTAGTCTGGAAAACCCTTTTAGTTGAACATTTTCCTTCGCTTTCTTTACATGTCCATGCACAGAGAATTCTTCAGGCTTATACTGGTTGTACTGGTTGTACATTGGCCATCAGTTTTTAGAGATGGAAGCTTCACAAAAGGTAACGTTATCCAATATATCACAATAGCCACTCAGGAGTAGGCGAGAAAATCAGAACCAACCTTCTTGGTATGCCCCATCAGCCATGACAAGGCGGAGTATCCTGGGGTATAAGTACAGGTGATCGCTGCCTAGAATATTTTGCATAACTGTTGAACATGTGTCAATGTTCTCATCTTCATCTTCATGTATGGCCTGAAAACAATAAAAAATTAACTCCTAAAAACACAAAGTAACAGCACATAAAATTCACAATTTAATATAAAAATACACTTTCTTGAATTAATTTTGTATTATAGTATCTATGAATTAAGTACACTGTCAATTTGTACGAGTTGTAGCACTCCATGTTTATTATTTGGTTTTATAGAAATATCCACATAATATAAATATATATATATATATATACATGAGGGTAGATATGTGTCACAAAGATTGCTTTCCTGCGTGGTGTGAAAGCCACAAGTGTTTTCTCCAGCATGATATGTGCTGAGAGCAATCCAGTCGCTTTATGGGCCTGGCTTCCATGGTGGGTAGATAAAGAGATGGGCAGGACGCCTAGCCACCATATCTCCACCTCCAGGGTGTGGCTGGAGGGAGTTAAATGTCCAGCCAGTTTTTTTTTCTGTGTGGAGGAAGGAAGCTCCATACATTAACTCCTGTAAGAACTGCAATAGATGTTGTCTCAGAAGTGCGGAGCAAGACTGTTATGAACTTTTTACTTTCTTTTGAGCCAGACAGGCAGTTTTTTTCTGTTACCAGTTTGGGTTCCTGGTTTATGATGCAATAAAGCACCCAGAGTCTTTAACCAAAGGTGGTCCTGTGTCTACCTCGAGGAGCAGCTAAGTGCGTCAACCCCTCATACGTGGTGTTTCGGATGCAGTCAACGTTCCAGGAACATGTGTAGCAGCGGTGGCTAAACCGTATATCCTGGGTGAAAGCAGCTACAGGGATGGAACAGCGTTCAGACAAAATTGAGGAGCTACTCAAGCACCTGATATTGAGCCAACAGCAGCAGCACCAGGTACAGCAAGAGACAATCTCCTAATGCAAGAAATTCAGCAACAACAAATGGAACTCCTGGCGGGAGACATCCACAGCAGAGAAACCGCCCCTCCCCCACATCAAGGTGATGACTCCTGTGGCTGAAATGCAGTAAAACGAGCCATGCAAAAGATGACCCCAGGGGATGATATAGAGGTGTTTTTGACTGTGTTCGAGCAGGTGGCTGAGCGTGAGAATCTACCACCGAAGCAGTGGGCAGAGGTACTACTCCCCTTATTTGACTGGTGAGCCCCAGAAGGCGTATTATGATTTGACATTACAGGATGTCCAGGAATATGCCAAGTTGAAAACAGAGATATTGGCACGCTCAGGGGTCACTGTCTATCAGAGCCCAAAGGGTTCATCACTGGGAGTATTTTGGTGATAAACCTCCCCGCTCACAAATGTTTGACTTGTTACTTTTGGTCCAGAAATTGTTGCAGCAGAAGCCCTCCACCCCAGCCCAGATGGTGGAGCGAGTGGTCATGGAACAGTTTATTCACTCCCTCCCCAGGCCGGTGCAGACCTGGGTTGCCCAGGGAGCCCCCCGAAATGGTACCCAGAGGGAGCCCGAGTCCCAAAAGAGGGGTAACAGAGCCACCACTTGGGGGAGTCCGAGGTCTCCAGGAGCCACTGAGGGGCTACCCAAGGCGGCTGCTAAAGACCTGTTCAGCTGGGGGTGTCACGGTCCTAGACACATAGCGGCCCGTTGTCAAATGTCTTCAGAGCAGACGGATTGTAGCCTAGGCAGGCGATGCTCGTATTACGCCTACCCAGCCTGCAGTGTGGACTATCAGCCCAGAGAGGGGCCGCAGTCATGTCCCGTGACCATAAAGGGAGTACTGGTGTCAGTACTCTTGGACTGCGGGAGTTTGGTGACCCTGATAAGGGCCACACTTCCCCACCAGTTTATCACAGGGAAACATGTGCTCGTCTTTTGAATCCACGGGGATGCCAAAGACTACCCTGTTGCTAGAGTGTTAATTAAACAAGCCGTGGTAAGGAGATCCATGAGGTAGGGTTAGTCAGAGACTTACTACACCCAGTGATAATCGGGCAGGATTTCAGCCTGTTCTGGGACTTGTGGGGAAAAGCAGGGGTGCCCAGTGTCTCAGGCAGGAGCCAGCGCAACCCTGATGAATCCCCATCGCAGTCGGAGGTGGAGGAGTTCCCCTTGTGTGTCCTAGCTGGTGATGAAGATGAACCGGTGACCAGTGAGGCCGAGGTTCCTGAGCTGGGGGTGTCTGGGGAAAATTTTGGGACTGCTTAAATGCGAGATCTAACCCTAAAAGGGGCCTTTGAAAATGTGTCTGTGTTTAATGGAGTTGCTCAAGAGCCGGGGGCTGACACCAGGTACCCACACTTTGCAATCAATAGCGAAATGGACTGCTGACACAGAGATGGCGTTCCAGGAGCTGAAGCAGGCTCTGTGTAAACATCCGATTTCAGCAAGGAGTTCGTGATCCAGACGGATGTCTCATAAGTCGGGTTAGGAGCCTTGTTGTCTCAGGAGATAAATGGACCTCCAGGATTTCAGGTTCCACGTAGAACATAGGCCCGGGAATCTACACGTGAACGCAGATGCCCTCTCCCGAATTCCCTACTTGGTGTCCGAAAGTGCCAAAGCCCCCGTCTTTTGGCAGGGGGGGAGGAATATGTGACAGGCTCACTGGTGTCGTACATGAGGGGAGATATGTGTCACAAAGATTGCTCTCTTGCGTGGTGTGAAAGCCACAAGTTTTTTCTCCAGCATGATATGTGCTGAGAGCAATCCAGTCGTTTTATGGGCCTGGTTTTCACGGTGGGTAGATCAGAGATGGGCAGGACGTCTAGCCACCATATCTCCACCTCCAGGGTGTGGCTGGAGGGAGTTAAATGTCCAGCCAGTTTTTTTTTCTCGGCGTCTCCAGACTCTGTCGCGTCTATCACATATGCTCAGTGTGAACCTGTTTTCATATGTGAAGAGCACAGGGCGCCGGTGGCGAATATGCCAATCCTGGTTTTCTGTAGCAAATGCCAAGCGTCCTGCACGGTGTTGGGCTGAGCACAACCCCCATCTGTGGACGTCAGGCACTCAGACCATCCTCATGGAGTCGGTTTCTAACCGTTTGTGCAGACACATGCACATTTGTGGCCTGCTGGTGGTCACTTTGCAGGGCTCTGGCAGTGCTCCTCCTGTTCCTCCTTGCACAAAGGCGGAGGTAGCGGTCCTGCTGCTGGGTTGTTGCCCTCCTACGGCCCCCTCCACGTCTCCTGGTGTACTGGCCTGTCTCTTGGTAGCGCCTCCAGTCTCTGGACACCACGCTGACAGACACAGCAAACCTTCTTGCCACGGCTCGCATTGATGTGCCATCCTGGATGAGCTGCACTACCTGAGCCACTTGTGTGGGTTGTAGAGTCCGTCTCATGCTACCACGAGTGTGAAAGCACAACCAACTTTCAAAAGTGACCAAAACATCAGCCAGAAAGCATTGGTACTGAGATGTGGTCCCCATCTGCAGAACCACTCCTTTATTGAGTGTGTCTTGATAATTGTCAATAATTTCCATCTGTTGTCTATTCCATTTGTCAATTTGTGAAATTGATTGTCAATCAGTGTTGCTTCCTAAGTGGACAGTTTGAGTTCACAGAAGTTTGATTTACTTGGAGTTATATTCTGTTGTTTAAGTGTTCCCTTTATTTTTTTGAGCAGTATATATATATATATATATATATATACATACATACACACACACATATATATATATTTATTTAATTATAATGAATAAATACATTTAAAAGATTAAATTGGTTTAAGCAGTCACAATTAAATTAAAAGTAAGATGTAAATATTAATGAGTAATTTTCTTTTTTTTTATCATGCAGAGTTACTTTCTGATCAGAAATTCAAAGTAGCATATACTGTAGTTCATACTGTTATGGAAATCAAATAAATGCAAAGTTAAGATTACAACAGTGCAATCTAATGTGAAAAACTCATTTACCCTGTGCTGGACCACCTATAGACTTTAAATCTTTGAGACAGCCGGACTCCCCATAGAAAAGGTAGAGATGGTTTACAACCATCTCTGCCTTCCTGATTGCTGTATACACAATGCTGAACATGAACAAGCACTGTGTATTTAGTATCAGAAGTACTGACAGAACTTCCTCCTAAGGAACCAGGGATGGGATCTTATGATTGTTGGATCTAGGGATGGAGCCGGGTCCTAGGAGACCAGCTATGCTATGGAGGCTGAAGGCTGAATTTACCCTGGACCTGGCGCTAATTTACTGGCCCCAGTTACATGGGAAATCAGATATAATAAAGGATTTAATAAGGATTTAAATGTGGAAATGCCCATAAAAGGACTTTTATAACCTATTGGTGAAATAAATGAAAAGTTAATAAAAAAGCAGGAAAAGGGTGAAAATCCAAATGAGAAAGGTTTTTTTTTATGTTTCGTTTTTATAACTCTTTAAACCGTAACAATGAAAAAAATGCGCCTGGACATGGACAAGGAAAAATGGTCCAGTCTTGAAATGGTTAATGACGCATCAGGATCACATCATCAAAACCCGATAGCTAGATATCATTAATACACCAATCCTTTCTACACTACAATACAGAAATATTACCGAATACGATTTATGAAAGCACCAAGCACCTCGCCTAACCGAAGGAAAATTTGATGGCAGTATATTTCATTCCTTCGAGCAGAAATGTTACCTTTATTTTGTTGTAAACCTCAATGAACTTTTCAAACCCAATCTCCTGCTCTAATTTCAGCCGCAGTTCCTCCAGGTGGCCGAAAACACTGTCACCTTCATCATATTCATTCTCGAAATCCTCGCTGCTGTCATCTGCACAGACGCAATAAATGTTTTAATGTTGTAAAACCGACACAGAGAAAACAGCACGCTGGCATTATGAGAGCGGTACCTGAATGCCATTCTTCATTAATTGCACTTTCACTGCTTGGCTGATTGTCCTCATCATCTACGTCAGCCTCCTCGGGCTCCACATCATTATTCTCCTCTTCAGTCATTTTATTTTTATCTTCATTTATTATGGCATCTTCAGCTCCACAGTAATCTTCATTTGTCTCTTCCCGTAGTAACTGCTCCATTGACGCTTGTAGTTCCTGCAGATCTCTGTCGGTCTCACCAAACATACTGCAAAGCATAAAAAAAGTATTAGATATAAGCAGTTTCTGTTCAAGGTAAAAAATAAAAATATTACCAACCAGAAACTACAATAAAGAGCTTCTCTCAGCATAATCCTGCACAGCGGGGCTGCACAGAACCGGAATTATGGTTACGGACGCAATTTCCTTCCTGCCAGTAGGACGCCAGACCTGAACTAGCCTCATTACAGTATATGCCTATTAGGCAGTTAGTTCAGGTCAGGAGACTCATTGTCGGGTCTGAAATTTACAGCGGTCTTTATGTATAAAAAAAAAGGAGAGTAAAGGCAGCAAAATACAAAAAGGAAATGGTAAGCTGGTGACCACTGCAGCCAATCATTGGTCCAAGTGATCATGTGAAGAACAATCTGCTTATGGCTTCTCACTGATTGACTACAAAGATCACATATTAGCAGTTTAAAACATCTGATGGTCCTTTTAGTTTGGAGCAGACATAAGCCGCTGCCAGGAGCCTGCCATAGCTGTCTCATATAAGACACAAGAGAACTTGGCGGAGCATTCGAGTGTATGAAGGAGTTGCGTGAACGATCAGTCAGCCAACAGCTATCCAATGTGTCTGGGGACTGTAATACTGATCACACCCTCAATAATAGTGACATCACTATGCTATATACGCCTTAAGGAAGCAGTTGCAATCTGCCTTTCAGCAATTCACTTTACCCTGGGCCATTTACATTGACTTTACACACTATATTAAATGGAAACCTTTCCAATGGCAATTACATGAAGAGTCCTCCAAATAGCATATTACACTGGCGAGGGAAAGCAGTGGGAGAGTAGTCCACATCCACAGCTGTACCGGTGTCAGCCCATGATACTGACAACCCTTCCATACAAATACAAAATGGCACCAGTTATGGTGGAGATCCAAGAATGGGGGTTCCTAATGATTGAACGTGAGCTTTGGAAGCTTCCATTCGTACATTTACGGACAACAATCTAAATAACTTTTGCATTCTTTATGCAGTTTTACTGGTCAACATGTATGAAAAACTGGAAAATATTGAAAAAAAATATCTGGTCATTTGTTATATTGTATAATTCTGTTTAACTCCCTAACGATCTACGACATACATTTTTATCACAGGTCGTTAAGGAAAGTATGAAGCTGGATGAGGAGCAGAGCTTTCTTCATGAGTGGCTGGATGAATGATGTTCTTCCGGCCGGCGCCTGTTACATCCTGCTTTCAGATATTCAATTTTCCTAGAATCATAGAATGTTAGAGTTGGAAGGGACCTCCGGGATCATTGTGTCCGACCCCCTGCTCAAAGCAGGCTTCACTAAACCATCTCAACATACAAAAAAAGTTGCACTCTATCATGCTAAAGCATGTCAATGTGAAATATGAATAGCAATATGGCTTTTGAATATTAGGAAAAAATGAATGAGATGCTTTGCACAAAATTTAGCCAAAAAATGTCTATGTATATGGAGGTAGCTGCTCCTGGTATGCACCTATTCACACTAGTTTGGATGTGCCAGTCAGTCTTTTGTTATTACTAAACCATCTCAGACAGATATCTGACAGTGAGAGGAGGATAAGTGAAAAATGGGGAAAATATAAAATATGAAAAAGAAATGTATCCTCCTCTTCACTGTCATTCTCATTTACACTGTCCACATTAAATAATGCACTCATATTTTTTCATGTATTTCTTTATTAATTTCCCCTTTTTCTATATAGCAATTATCCATTCACTTTACCCTAATTCCGTTTATATATTTTCCTTTTTTTAGGCATCCCATCACATTTAGCTTTAATTCATTGTATCGGTCTGCCCTCCTTGGGTGCCCTCTTCCAACATGGCTGAGGGGTCGTTGTGCGCCACTCGCGTATGTCTCTCTCTTGCGCCCCGATGACGCTAGTTGCTGAACTGTGACCTCTAGTTGCTCTTCGGTGACGCATGTTCGGTGGCGGGGGTGATGGCAGGACGCATGCATTGTGCTATATGGCACCTGATAATGTGACGTCCCTGAATGCAGGTATAACCAGCTGTGTACATCCTATTTAAGTGACTCACTCCCTCTCCACCTCACTCCCTGACGAAGCAGTAGCGAAACGCGCGTTGGAGTTGGTGGAGGGGGATGTGGTGTGCGCCACTTTGTTAGTATGCTTCACTTCTGATCTGAAACATGAAATTTATTATCTGTCTACTGCTCTTTCTAGCCCATATACCTGTGCTGGGAGATTACACTCTCCACTGGCTCCAATAGGATTTCATGTAACTGGGCTTTGTGTAATATCACCCCTCAAATTGATTATTTAGATTGGTCCATATAGGGATAATATACTTTTTTATTTTTTTAATTTGCTATATCAAATATGTAGATTTATATTATCAGGTATAAGATATATTTGCACAAAGCACTTTATGTGGTAGACTGTATGTATTTTCCAGTTGTCTGCATATTCTCATGCATTTACACTAGATGTGATCAGTTTTGCATATATTTGAGTACAATTGTGATTTATTTTTGACATCCAGAATTACGGTCTTGACTTGGATCAGGTTTACATGTTATGCACACCCATCCCTCTAACTCTATTATTTTAACCTTTCCCTTTTCCCTCCCTTTTTTCATGATGGTGTTGTCTTTTTATTGCTCAATAACATTTCTTTTTGCCTAATTTTTTTAACTAGTTTCGTAGGTTTTCAGTTTGTAAGCTCATAGGTATTCACTAGTGTTGTTACTTTTGGTATGTCCTTCTAAGTACAGTAGGTTTAAATGTCTGCCCAGCCTCTGTATGAAGACTTCCATTGAAGGAGAACTCACCACCTCTCGTGACAGCCTGTTCCCCTCATTGATCACCCTCACTGTCAAAAAGTTTTTTCTAATATCTAATCTGTATCTTCTCCCTTTCAGTTTCATTCCATTGCTTCTCGTGTTTCCATGTGCAAATTAAAATAATGATGATCCCTCTAGACTGTGACATCCCTTCAGATATTTGTAGACAGCTATTAAGTCTCTTAGAGAGAAAACAACAGGGCTCACAATCTTCTTTGTATATCGATGGATGCGGGATACATGAATGAACAGCCGTTGGTTGCCGGGAATTTCGCTGGTGTGCTCAGCAGTAGTACACAAAATTTGAGAAATTCGGCAAGTCCAAATGGAAGTAGATAAAAGTAACGTTTTTATTGAAAATTAATAAAACCACAAACTAGTTCACGTAATACATTATAATCTTCTGACATGTTTCTGGCAACCGCCCTTAGTCATAAGATATAGCAGAATGAATATGTGAGAGTATTTATACATAAAAGGACCAATTACTGCAAGTATTGGGAACAACCTATAACGAGCCTTTATGTATAAATATGTCTATGACTAAAGTCGGTTGCCTGAAACCTGTCGGAAAATTTTAATGTATTACCTGAACTAGTTTTTGTTTTTATGGATTTTCAATAAAGACCTTTTACTTTTATCTATAACCTCAAGAGAAATTTATAATGTATAACCTCGGATATAACCTCAAGAGAAATGTGCTGTCTTCCAGGTGCAAA
>VIAB01009657.1:63916-74456 GCA_009801035.1 Oophaga pumilio | reverse complement strand
TTGGGGAAAAAGTGCGTCTTATAGTCCGAAAAATACGGTAGTTTAAAGTATATGGACGAATTTGGGAGCATTTTTTATTTAAGGGGTTGTCCAGTAAGTGAAATAAATGGCTGTTTTGTTGAGAAAAAAAACCAATATGTATAGCTTGTGTGTGATATTGCATCTATGTCACATTGATGTCAATAGAGGTGAACTGTAGTACCTAATTATTGGGTTAAAAAGTATTTTTTCAATTAGATTTCCATAAAAATGTTGGACCTGTTGACTTCTACAGCCTCTATGTATTGTTGTACATACCAGGCTACAAAATAAATTAGAGGTCGTCTATTTTGTCTTGTTTGTGCAGCTTTCCTCACAAATTGACCATACAATGGCCACTGGTGGAGGAGCAGTGACCACAGTCCATCAGCCTCCTCCAATAGAAAAGCTTCTTCCCCAAAAGATGTGATTTACAATTGGAGGAGGTTGATGGACAGGTCTGGTCTTATGCTCCTCCACCCTGTCGGTGAGCTCAGTCTGTCAGAGTTTATAGCTCTCTTCTCAGAATGATCTTACTTGTTTACAGCTAAATCAAAGCTCAACTTTGATTTACAGCTAAACCAGTTTAGGAGATTATTCTGTAGAGGTAAGATAAGAGTAAGGGCTCATTCAGGGGTGATTTTTCTGGGACTGAAAAAAAACACTTGAGCTTCTTCAAAGTATTTGATCAGATTTTCATATTTACATTGTTGTTTGGTCAGACTGTGGGCCTTTACCAAAAGAGTTTGGTCAGAGTTTAATCATTTTTTCTCATATAGAAAAAAACTGATGGAGCTTTCTTAAGCTTCTCCTTGTGTATTCTTCAAGTGCTAACCAATTATTCTTTTCTCTTTACACGTACGAGTTTGTCGAGATTAGTGTTTTTGAAAACTGCGCCAATGTATCATGTGGATACACAGAGTTTTATGTGTGGATTTTCCACGCACATGACTGAATGAATAAAGTTTTGTCAAAGCCAAATACCGTGAAGTATCAAAAACATAGCAGCTGTGACCCTAGTCCCTTCTCATGGCCAAGCAGTGAGTCTGAATGATCAAGGATTCCAAGGTCAGAAGCCAGGAGGGTATATCATAAACAGAAGGAAGAGACAAAAGCGTGGACAGGTAACGTTCTGAGGTCAAAATACCAGGAGGATGACGGATCAGAGCAGAAGGGGTTAAACAGACAGATGGTCAGAACGAATTCCAAGGTCAGGCAACAAAAGATCAAGCATACAGAACTCAAGGCACAAGGAGTACAAAGCTCACTAACTGAATGTATGTCTGGCAGAGGTCTGGGAGAAACAGCTCAGTAAAGTAGCATGGCAATCACCCTGGATTATGAACACTTGTAGACAACCGATGCCTCCCAGTCTCAGATTGGATAGTCGAGCTGTTAACCAACACACTGAAAGCTCAGCACGCCCCTGTACCAGATTGGATGGCCAAGCTGTCAGTAACTGCATCTCAGACACAATGAGGTGTGGAACCGTGACAGCAGCTTTATTTAAAACATGACAAGCCAAAAAGAGACAAAAACCAGTGAAAAAGGCAAGTAATATAATTTACCTAGTAGGTGCAGAAAATCTGCAAAATGAAAAACTCACCAAATACTCATCATGGGAAGGTAACCTTATACAGAGAGATGTCCACATATTCACTGTCTAATTTTACTGATAATTTGCTATGTACAGTGATACATGGATGCTGAAGAAGCCACAACTTTTAATAAACCCTATTGAAAACAATGCTTTTAAGTCAGAAATATGTGGATTAAAAGGGGTGGTCTGGTACCTAAAATGTCCTTTTTAAAATGCCTATCTTTAAACCCTAACCACTTTTTTAATTAGCTTTATTACACAACACCCTACACTTTCCCTATCAGGCTAATCTCCAAATGAGTGGGTTTTTTTACAGCACTTCCAGTGACGTTTCGTTTGAAAGGAGTCACAAACGTGACATCACATGAAGGTGGGGCTGCAATCAGTCCCTGCAGCGTCTATGGTCCCTTCTGGAACCGAACGTGCTGCATCCTGTGTGCTGGATTCTGTGTGAGAGGTGAGTGCAGTGCCTGTACTGTGCCATCAGGGGGCAGAGATACAAGCAGTGAGGGATACCAGCCCCGCCCCAAACTTTCTAGCACCGCCCTCAAACAAATTATCATCAGGGGATAGTGCTGGGGTCACTCAGTGCTTCTTTCTCTACCCCCTGACAACATCTTGTTTCAATGTTACAAACAGTGTCGCGGGGTAATAGAAGCAGAGTGTCGGCGCTGCACTGACCTCAACCATGGATTTTATTGCCATAACCACAGATTCATAAAATCTTCAGAGGGCGGCTATGCAGGAAGTACAGTAAAAAAACACATGTAGGGATTAGAAAAATAGGAAGAAATTGTGTAATAAAGCTAATTGCAAAATTGGTTAGGGTGTAAAGATAGATAATTATATAAGACATTTTAGGTACTTGACCACCACTTTAAGACAAAAAAAAAACACTCCCATATATTACATATATAGCCTCTCGCAGCAACGTGAGCTTGAAATTTGTATTCAAATCTCTCCAGTCTTGCAGCCACCCCCATTACAGTTAATAAAAATGTCTGCTGCCCTTTATAACCCTTGCTGTAATAACCTATCCTGAGGCTGCGACTTCACAAATGGATCCTGTTCTCAGAGGATGTGATAAGTAGAGCACATACAGGAAATGTATCATCCAACTCTCACTGGTTTATTTCCTCCTAGAACAGGTCATATCAAGATACTGTCCCCCTGTGAATCCACAGATATGAAACTGGTTAATCTCATATGAGAAAGGCTTCCGTGCTGCCCGTATAATATTGATTTGCGTGAAATGTATAAACGTGTAAATCGAAAGTTAATAAATTAAACAACTGCAGCCAGTGGGAAATTATACAAGATATCATACTGCTGTGATGGCAGTGGGTGGTATAAATAGATAATTACATACATACAGGTCACTGCATCTTTCTTGTATAGAACCCCATGGCAGATGCATTGGGGACCTATTGGCCATCGTCCCTTGGTATTTAAAAAAAAAGACTTTATGACAAAGATGAATCTAGATAGGAGTTGGCAATGGGCTTCTGAAGTGTCACTGACCCAAATAAATCGAAATATGAATATGACTGACATACAAGGACAGAACAAAAGAATGAGAGGTGTAGACAGCCGACAGGGAGGATAGAGGATGGAGTGTATATGTCTCCCAGATAGGTAAGTTGGGCAATATATTAAATGTCGGGTAGTATGGGTGGGGCAGCAGCTTAGGTGCTGAGATGTTTTATTCATGGTAGTTCCAGGCCAAGTTTTATTATAGTGATTTGGTAGTGGGACTCATCACTCCTCCCACTTCCATCCCCGCTCCGGTACAGGTAGTGCTGGAGGTTTAGGCAGGAAAGCTCAGGGAGGTCACCTCATTACAGACATATGAAAGGCTGAAAAAAACCTAGGGAGAGGGAATTCAGCCTCTGGAGTGATATGGTGTATATCTAAGAAGGATCTGCACGGCTCTTAACCCCTTTATGACCTATGACGTACCTACAAGTCATAAGTCACCTCCCTCACTTTGATGTGGGCCAGTATCTTTTCAGTCACATGACAGCTTATTTGATCAGCTGTCATGTGCTCCGAAAAGCCGCAATCCACCGGTGGCTGTTAACATGTTAAATGACGCTGTCAATCTCTGACAGCGACATTTAACATGCACACGCCGGAAGTGCGTCACTAACCCCACCCATTGGAGCAACTGTCACATGATCGTGGGACGCTGATGGGCCTGCAGGAGACCCGTGTTCCTGTCATTGTCAATTTGCTATGAGCGCCACCCCCTGGTTCAATATTGTTCTTTGATAGGTCCTAGTGGAAAGATCAGGTAGTCTCCATCTTTAGACCAGGTATACCTGACTCCATTGCATATGAGAGTTTTTATGTCACTTAATGAAATTCCATTCACAATTTGGATAAGCTAGGACTATCCTAAAGACCCTGTAACAAAGAACCTGTACCACATCACCATAGGTGAATACGGAGGGGAATATATAGTGTGGTTTAGAGGTGGCGTGAAACTATCTGTATAATAGTTTACGACCTGTTATTCGATTCTACTTTGTCTTGAAAAATCTGTTTCTGAATTCAAAGAATATGTCCAAATCAGCAGGGTAGAAGCAGAGTACAGTATAACCTGTGTTATAATCATTTAAACCTCTGTTATTTCTTTTTTGGTCCTGTTGATCCAATCAGTTTCCGTATTCACTTTTATACAAAGAAAGCTGCCAATCACTGATTGGACCACCCACAAGACAAAAAATCCCAGGAGGAACAGTGATCTAAACGATAACAAAACAAGTGTCTATCAGTGGTCACCTGGCAGCTTTATAAAAGACTACCACAGGCAGACTTAGCTCAAGTCACTCCATTTACTAGATCCCAGGGGTTACCCTGACCCTGGGCTCTGGTCTTATATAGGGGTGCCTGGGTTAAGGTCACAGAGTCAGAAGCTGACCGGTGATGCAGGCTGGCAGAAAGAATAGTCCAGTCCAGTCAGATAAAGGAGGTAGATGTAGGAACAAAATCGTAATTAAGAGTTCCTGCTGGACCCGAAATGCATAGACCCGTTGTCCCTATGCTATTATTGGCTTTTAACCTTTCACAATATTTTCAAATAACATTTTTATCCTACTTGTGGATGCAGGAATTTCCCACCTTTCTACAACAAAATCGAGGAGAATAATCAAGATACTAGCCAGGGCCAAAATCAGGTAATTCGACAGGGAATGCAAGCTAGGCACCCAGGAGTTCACTGAATCTAGTCAAATTATAACTATCAGTGGACTGCAGGATTTTAGGAGTTTAAATAGTTTGGAGCTCTGCACAAATGGAACCACAAGTACCAGAGGACACAGAACTAGAGTTGTCACTTCAGGTCACCCACAATAAGCAGAGATAGGAAGAGCAGGCAATGATACACATGATGTAACAACAGGTTAAACTAAGTCTTTTCTTCAAAAAACGTGTAGATATTAAATCTGCTGAGTTCCTTCCGCTCTATAACATGATGCCTGCAGATAGGACTGCATTTTCATCGTGAGTGGATTCCCTTTAAGTTAAGATCTCCTGAAATCCTCGAGACCAGACAAGGTAGGAAGGATAGTAGGAGAGGGAAGAACGATTTATAAGTCAAGGATCCAAAGAAGATGGGAAGTATCTTAGCACTTTTTAATATCCAGGAGGCATATCACACCTCTATTTTTGTATAGGAAGTGGAGGGAGCTGGTGATGTGGACTGGTCTGTTTTCACAATAAATTTTTTCATATCTCAATCATTAGAGGAAATAATTTAATGGGAATCTGAACAGGGAGATGCTACAAGGCATATAAAAAGGTTCTGATAGTTCTGTATGGAAACTGACAATATGACCAGTGATGTTTTCTATTATGTGATGAAGGTATATTGTTCTGTAGCCATGGTTACTGATGTTTATTTCTGGGGGATGCTTACCTTACAAAATGAAGGAAATCATGCAGATTTACTATATATACAGTATATAGCCAACAGGCACACTTGCTATATATATATCCCCAGCCACATTAATCTTCTCTATTATCTTGACTTTTCTTTTTAGTTTGCGTCTCTTCTGCGCACCACTGAAAAAAATCACCGAGAAACCATCAACATGTCAGATAACTACGCCTCTAAGGCTGTGTTCACATGTTGAAGTCACATTGCAGTTTTAGATGCATATGGCCATCCCCACCTTGTGTTCTCTTGTCTTCTTCTCAAAAAATGGACATGTTTATTATATTATATAAGCAGAGTAGATTACTCAGATCTGATCTGTAGTGGATTTTAATTTTTTTTCTTATCCTATGTATACTAGACTCTAAAATAACTCTAGTTGTCTAAAGAGATTTCCCTTATTATACGGAATTCCTATTGTTTGCCTGTATGTTTAATCAACATTTCATTAAATATGATGAAGGGTACATGGTCTACGAGATCTGGATAAGTCCGTCCAAATGTGTTCACTTATTGTCCTTCAAAACACCAATCAACAAGACAATAGAAGTGACCCTTTTATTTCACTCCCTATTAACATGAAACCTGACTGTAAAGCATTAGGTGCTTCTTCTCCTCTTGGCTGTGTGGAATGGGTCAGTGGCTAGCTGGGTTCATTACTTCTGGTGCCTTGACTTATTGGCCATTTTAGCCATCATAGGACATTGTAGAGTTGCCCAAAAGTTAACGAGGTTGTCTGCTACTTTAACACTGATAACCTATCCTTAGGATAGGTCATCAATGTCTGACCGGTGGGGGTGCAACAACCGGAAACCCCGCCGATCAGCGGTTCTCTGTGTCGGCGGTAGCTGGAAGTGACCAGTTACGAAGCTGCTCCGTTTACTGATAGTGGCCACAGCTGGGTACTGCCCGATGCGCATTTTGCCATGGTTTCTTCCAGGGTGAAACGCATTACAGGGTAATACATATTTGCACCATATACATGATTGATCCATGACAAATAAGTACGGATATGACTAGGGTTTTTACAACACAGTATTTTATGTTTATTAGATCTCAGAGTTATCTAAATGCTTGTCCCTACTAATCAGCACTGTGCATATTTTACACATTTGGGATATTCTTTTGATTACCTTGCACTCTGATTATATTTGATATATATATTGTTATGTTGGCTCTGTGCTTGACCGGCAGGTATTGTGCCCACATCCTACTCTGTTAAGGAGAGATGTACTGATGATACTGCTGGATGAGCATGAGACCTTACAAGCGGCCGACAGATACCACTACTGCAGCCTTTACTGATGAAGAAGCCCTTTAAATATTGATTTAACAACGTTATTCAAGGTTAGAAAAAAAATCCACAATTGTCCAAGGGTTGTGTCTGATACATGTGTCACTTACAGCAGCAATCTCCAACCTGGGGCTCTCCAGTTATTGGGAAACTACAACTCCCAGCGTGCCCCAAGAACCTATAGAGTGTTAGGACAGTGCCCAAAAAAATGCGACAGCCATCAGTCCGTCTCTAAAGTGACACGGATTATGAGTCAGGATGCTATCTCTTTATTCTCCGTTAGCTTTGACAGCTCCTTTTCCTAAATAAGTAGTTAGTGTTGACAGAATAGATGCCACAGCGGATATTTCTCATCACCTCCCTCGAGTGCACATCTAACAGGCACACAGATCTGGGGCACCACTAAAATCTAGGTTTATTGTGAATCCTGACAAAATAAACATTAACATTTTACAATGTCTTGGAGCAAAAATCTTGGTTGGGCAGGCCCGGTATGAGGTTGGGCAGGCCCGGTGAGAGGTTGGGCAGGCCCGGTGTAAAGTTGGGCAGGTCCGGTGTAAGGTGGGGCAAGCCCGGAGAAAGGGTGGGCATGTAAGGAGGTCAAGGGTATTAACCCTTTAAATGTTTCATTCCCTTAATGTGTGTAAATGTATGCTTTTCATGATATTATGTATAAGTGTTATGCCTAATATGTAGGGGTTTGGTTATAGGCGCATCCCGGGTTCACTAGAGGAGGGCACTAGTGAGGTAGTGTATATATTAATGGTTTAAGTGGAGTTTGTGAGGGATCAATAATGGGGGCACGTTAGAGATCCAGTTAGGAAGTTATAAAAATACGTCAGTGCAGTATTTGGGTTTGGCCACTAGATGGGGGCATAGAGCACAACCAGCCCAATAGACACAAGAGGTTAGGGAATTTTTGTCAGGGAAGGATTTCCTCCAAGCGGTGACCTGTCAGGAAGTTCTCCTCGTAGCAGAGATCAGTCGGGGGTGGACCTTGCTAGTGTGAGGATGTCCACGTTCCTGGGCCCTGAGCATAGGGTAGGAAGAAGTGGGAACCAGCAACCCCCTGAAGAAGCCGGTGAAGGATTCACCATGGAAACGTGAGCCCAAAGAGAGTGGGTTTACGTAGCAGTAGTCCAGTGAGAGAACCACTGTGGGAACGCTCAGCAGCAGAGGTCGTGCTGAAGCGTAGAAGCGAGTGGGCCATCAGAAGTATCCGGGCAGGATAACAAGAGAGGGGTGGACGACCTAGTAACCGTGTCTTTCTTATGCTGGTTTGAAGTGTCTCCAGGGGAAGCAGTTGAAGTGCTGTTTTCACCGGGCTCCTCGTCAATACTTAGTGGTCCATTCTGGTGTGGCTGTGGAGAAGAAGCAGCCTTGTGAAGAATGTATTGCTGGTATCGTGTAAGAAGTGCTTGTGGTGTCTTGGATGCGCTGTGCCCAGTGGAAAATAAAGCAGAACTGTTTGATGTGATTCTGGACTCGGTCTCTAATTGCTCTGTACACTCCAACACGGGAGGGAGACACCCTAGAACAATAGACATCCCAGAGGTAAAACATCACACAGCTTCCAGTGCACCGGCCACGGGGCTGTCCCTTTACAGGCAGACCCGGTGTAAGGTTGGGCAGGCCTGGAGTAAGGGTGGGCAGACCCGGTGTAAGGTTGGGCAGGTCCAGAGTAAGGTTGGGCAAGTCCGGTGTAAGGTTGGGCAGGCCCAGAGTAAGGTTGGGCAGGTCCGGTGTAAGGTGGGGCAGGCCCGGTGTAAGGTTGGTCAGGCCAGGTGTAAAGTGGGGCAGGCAGGGTGTGAGGTTGGGCAGGCCCAAAGTAAGGTAAGGTTGGGCAGGCCCAGAGTAAGGTTGGGCAGGTCCATTGTATGGTTGGGCAGGCCCAGAGTAAGGTTTGGCAGGTCCGGTGTAAAGTGGGGCAGGCCCGGTGTAAGGTTGGGCAGGCCTGGTATAAGGTGGGGCAGGCCCGGTGTGAGGTTGGGCAGGCCCAATGTGAGGTTGGGCAGGCCCAATGTGAGGTTGGGCAGGCCCAGTGTGAGGTTGAGCAGGCTGGGTGTAAGATTGGGCAGGCTGGGTCTAAGGTGGGGCAGGCCTGGTGTAAGGTTGGGCAGGCCCAGTGTAAGGTTAGGCAGCGCCTTCTTGTTTGTCCAGGGAAAGCAAATATAGCAAGAGAGATTGCAGGAGCAAAACCCTGGCAGGGCGCATTTTGCACCGAGTGAGAGTCAGTCGCGCTGCGCAGGGTGCAAACAAACAAGGGTTTCCTTATTACATGTGAGGATTGCAATGGTAATCATGGGAAATTAAATAAATTGATATGTATGAGGTTCACACCAGCTGCTTCGCTGGTATTTTTCCACTGAATTATTTTAGTCTCCAGATTTTGTATAAATGCAACTTGAAGAAAAAAAATTCTCATTCACCTTTTTATATGCTTTGAATGGCACATTTCTAAGACTACCAGTGACTGCAGGAATGTGCCTATGACCTCAGTGTCAATTGTATATTCCTCCTGCAGCGCCACCTCAGGAGTCATGGTGCAATTCACTTTGGGTATTTAAATCAATGAGCTGTCTGTATAATTCAAATGAAAGGGAACCAGTCACTTGAAAAAAAGCTATTAACCTGCAGATATGGAGTAAATCGGCAGGTTAGTGTTCTGAACTTGCCCAGCGCCCGCACTTACAGCCCATTCGGGTTACAGTCACAGTGGTGGAGTCGGCGCAGGTTTATTAACTGCTCTGTGTATAGAGAGCGGCAGCTGTAAACGCTCTCTTCACTGACTGACAGCTGGGTTTAATGCTGAGCAAGCTTTTAGTCAGTGGAGGGGGCACAGAAACCGCTACCACTCTACACAGAGCCGTAGCATGACTCAAACCGTTCCGGTGCCACCACCATGACTAAATAAAGTTAATTTTCCTCCTGGCAGTGGGGCTTTCTGTTCTGGCGCCAAGCAGGTTCAGAACACTATTAACTTGTGGAGTAACCTGTATCTGCAGGTTAATTGCGTTTATTCATGTGACAGGTTCCCTTTAAGAGCTTGTGCAGCTGTAATAGTTGGACGCAGGGGTGAACCTAGCCTCTCTGCTGCCTGAGGTGAACTGTAAAATGGCGCCCCCCCTCCTCCCACCACCATCGTAAAATCAGTATAAATAAATCTGGTTTACTCTTTACTAGCCTAACCTGACGCACATGTAAAATACATACACTTTTAAATAGGAATATATTTGAAACATCAATCTTTATACTTATTCAGGGACTCAATGCAGCCTGAGGCAAAGTGATCCACATGCTTCATTTTAGGTGCCACCCAGGCCGGGGAACAGTGCTTACAGTAGCGCTTCTTCCTGGCGGCCGTCCGTGTGGTGGTACTGATGTGGCACATAGGTGGCACACAGTTGACACGGATATCTCCACTAATGGTTTTTCCAGTAATGGAAATATCAGGAAGTGTGAAACCAGCCTAAATCCACATTCACACGTTCAGTATTTGGTCAGTATTTTACCTCAGTCTTGGAAAGGCCAAATCGGGAGTGGGTGAGAAATCCAGAAGTGGTGACGTGTTTCTATTATACTTTTCCTCTGATTGTTCCACTCCTGGTTTTGGCCTACAAATACTGAGGTAAGATACTAAACGTGTGAAGGGTTTCTGCTACTTCTGACTTCCCACAGACAGAAGTTGCAG
>VIAB01009657.1:51052-62356 GCA_009801035.1 Oophaga pumilio | reverse complement strand
ACACCTCGTACACACGCGGCTCTGCTCTGTACATCTTGTACAGACACGGCTCCACTCCGCACACCCCATACACACGCGGCTCCGATCTGTACACCTCATACACACACAGCTCTGCTACATCCACCCTGTAAAACCCTCCTGACCCAACACATAAACTTCCCTCATCCAGCACCATGAGTGCAGTCTGATTTTCAAGGACTGACAGAATGGAGGAGATGGAAAAAAAATTCTCTCATCTGAAAGATTCTGACTAAGCACACTATAATCACACTTGGATCAAACTCTGATCAGAGTGTGATATGCATAATTGATCCAATTCTCTCAGATGAGAAAATTTAGGCTCATGTGACACTAGCCTAATTCACACTTTTTTCAGCTGCTCTCCATTCTGGGGACACAGAAGAATTATTTGTGTAGTTTAATTATGAGACAAGACTGCAATTTAATGCCCATTTAATTAACCTATAAGTACATCCTAAATTACAGTCTACATAGTTGGATGATTTTTAAAGCTGTAATAAACTGTCCTATTGGGTGGGATTGTAAACCCCCCTAGACTTTGGTAGTTACGGATACTGAGCGCTGAAATCATACTGTTTGGGTTAATCACTAGCTCTTATTTTTGCTGCCTCCTTCCTGCTGCTTGCTCCTATGAGAGCTGCAGAGGTCAATTTAACAGTTTCCTATAAAAGTAGTGATGTGAGGGCGACCATAGTGTCCATACAGTTCTTAGATTACTTGTGTTCAATTTTCGGTATATTTGACACATTGGATCCATTGCCTCTGAGCAGGCCACAGTATGCAATTATCTATCCCGTAAATAGGATTTCTTTTCACTTGGACTCTCACATTCTCTCACCAGGAGCCCTCGCCCTATATTCCCTGTTTTTTTTTTTAGTTCTGAAGACCAAACAGCCGGGGAGCACAGAATAAAAATAAATCTGGTGTTCAAAAGTGGCTTTTCATTGGTGCCTTTGCCAATGGCTATCCAGCTGTGCTCAGCTGTAAATCCAATGCCCCCAAGAGCTAGGATGAATTGTCACACCAATATTTATCACATGCCGTGTAAACAACCTAAAAATAATAACCAACCCAATTACAATGACTGGAGCTGACAAAACGCGTTGACTTCGTGATGTTCAAATTTTCTTATGATATATGAGTTAATGTCCTACCATATTCTCAATGCCGAGGAATAAAGTTATGAGATATACTGTAAATAGAAATAAAATTCTTCTAATCTCTGTCGCTTAGTACATTTCTTGTGGACTTTTATGCTGGAACAAATTTGATAAAAATGCCATCCAGTTGCTGTTACTGTAACAGACTCAATATTTTGTGCATGAAAATCTGCAGCATATTGGCAATACTACAGTACATTTTTCCATTCCTGCACCTCCTACCTGATTGCTAATACAGGAGCTTCTCACAAAATTAGAATATCATCAAAAAGTTAATTTATTTCAGTTCTTCAATACAAAAATTGAAACTCATATTATACAGAGTCATTACAAACATTGATCTATTTCAAGTGTTTATTTCTATTAGGCTTGATGATTATGGCTTACAGCCAATGAAAAACCAAAAGTCATTATCTCAGTAAATTAGAATAATTAACAAAAACGTTTAAAAATGTCCCTTAGGCTACTTTCACACATCAGGTTTTTTCCACCAGGCAGGATCTGGCATCGCGCCGGAGTGGCGGATCCGGCGTAAATTGTGGAAAACTGATGAAACGGATCTGTTTTACTGCTGGATCCGTGTAGCGGATCTGGCAAAAAAACGGATCCGTTTCATCAGTTTTCCATCCGTTTCACCCGTCTTTTTAACCGTTTTACGACAGATCCGGTTTTTAAAAACGCCCATGGGAGGTTCCCAAACGATGATCTGTTTCCTGGGGCCTGGCCAATTGGATCTGAGCATGCTCAGACTTAAAAATTGGATCCGGTGACTGGATCCGTCTTTTTTCCCGGATCTGGCGCATTCCGGCGCCCATAGACTTCCATTGTAGCAAAAAAACGGAAGCGCCACATCCGACGCTGTCCGGTTCTTCGCCGCAGACAAAAAACATTGCTTAAGATGTTTTTTCCAGACGCCGGAATTAAAATTTTAGCCAGATCCGGCAAAAAACGGAAGAAACGGGAGGCCATGCGGTGCGATCCGGCGCTAATACGAGTCAACGAGAAAAAAAATGATCTGTAGGCAGATTTCGCCGGATCCGGTTTTTCTAAAAATTTCCGGATCATGCCTGACGGAAAAAAACTGATGTGTGAAAGTAGCCTTAGTCTCTTTCAGTAGGTTCCAGAATCATGGGGAAGACTGTTGACTTGACAGATGTCCAGAAGGCAGTCATTGACACACTCCACAAGGAGTGTAAGCCACAAAAGGTCATTGATAAAGAAGCTTTTTTTGGAAAAAATATATGTGGTCAATTTAAGGAGCGCTATGGCTATAGAGCACACTGCAATGGATTAGTGGTAAACAAACCTTTTATTAGAACACTACCCGTTTTGGCAGCGGACCGCTACCTTCCTCAGGTGGATAACAATTGTAATTGTAAACACCGCTTGTGATCGGCGTTGAAACCATCCCCGACGCGGTCAGAAAGCCACGGTTCCCACACTGTCAAAAGACAGCATGAGCGCTCAGCTGTGATCAGAGGTATAAAGTTTACCTCCGGTCACTCGTGTCAGCTGATGGGACTACTGCTCCCATTATCCAACGCCTGCTGCCGCTAATAACAGCAAGAGCAGGAGTGGCTGATGGGAGTATTCATTAGCTGGCTCTTGTAAATAAATAATTTTAAAAAAAGGCGTGCGTTCCCCTGTATTTTTGATAACCAGCCAGGCAAAACTCACAGCTGGGGGCTACAACACTCAGCTGTCAGCTTCAGCAAGGCTGGTTATCAAGAATAGAGAGGTCCCCACGCCGTATTTTTTTGACTATTTAAATAAATTTAAAAAAACGGCTTGGGGTGTCCCCCATTTTTGACAACCAGCCTTGCTAAACCAGACAGCTGGGTGTTGGTATTCTCAGGCTGGTAATGGGCCATGGATATTGCCCCCCCGCCAAAAAATAGCAGTCTGCAGCCACACAGAAAAGGCACATCTATTAGATGCGCCAATTCTGGCGCTTTGCCTGGCTCTTCCCACTTGCCCTGTAGCGGTGGCAAGTGCGGTTAATATTTGTGGGGTTGATGTCACCTTTGCATTGTCTGGTGACATCAAGCCCACATATTAGTGAAGGAGAGGCATCTATAAGACACCTATCCATTACTAATCCTATAGTTGTATGGTAAATGAAGACACAGCCAGAATAAAGTATTTTATTAGAAATAAAACAAAACACACTTTTACTTTTTTATTTAAAAATAACAAACACAGTTATACTCACCTAACGCCTATTCCACCAAAGCCCTCATCTTCTGTAATAAAAAAAAATTAAAAACAACAATATCCCTCACCTATCCGATGTTTTATCCCACGCCATAATCCATGTCTGGGGATAAACAGTTTTCAACCTGGACGGTGCAAAGATGCAACCGTCCAGGCTGAGAACCACTGGTGACTGAACTGCCGTGAGCGCAGCCTCAGTGACCAGCGGTGACGTCATCGAGGTTACCTCCGGTCACTGAGGCTGCGTTCTCAGCCAGGTTGAACTGCGGTGACCTCGGTGAGATCTCCACTGGCACTGAGAGAAAAACTCATGCCAGAAGCGTGGGCCAAGGAGAAAAAGAATTGGACTGTTGCTCAATGGTCCAAGGTGTTGTTTTCAGATGAAAGCTAATTTTGCATTTCATTTGGAAATCAAGGTTCCACAGTCTGGAGGAAGAGTGGAGAGGCACTCAATCCAAGCTGCTTGAGGTCTAGTGTGAAGTTTCCACAATTTGTGATGTTTTGGGAGCCATGTATTCTACTGGTGTAGGTCCACTGTGTTTTATCAAGACTAAAGTCAGCGCAGCCATCTACCAGGAAATTTAGAGCACTTTATGCTTTCCTCTACCAACAAGCTTTTTGGAGATGAAAATTTAATTCTCCAGCAGGTCTTGGACCTATCTACACTGCCAAAGTACCAATACCTGGTTTAAAAACAACAGTATCACTGTGCTTGATTGGCCAGCAAACTTGCCTGACCTTAACCCCATAGAGAATCTATGGAGTAATGTCAAGAGGAAGATGAGAGACACCAGACCCAACAATGCAGATGAGCTGAAGACTGCTATCAAAGCAACCTGGGCTTCCATAACACCTCAGCAGCACCACAGGCTGATTGCCTCCATGTCACGCCGCATTGATGCAGTAATTGATGCCAAAATAGCCCTGACCAAGTACTGAGTGCATTTACTGAACATACATTTCCGTAGGCCAACATTTCGGATTTTACAATCATTTTTCAAGCTGGTGTTATAAAGTATTCTAATTTACTGAGATAATGACTTTTGGGTTTCATTAGCTGTAAGCCATAATCATCAACATTAACAGAAATAAACACTTGAAATAGATCACTCTGTTTGTAATGATTCTATATAATATAGGAGTTTCATTTTTTGTATTGAAGAACTGAAATAAATTAACTTTTTTGATGATATTCTAATTTTGTGAGACACACCTTTATATATTCCCCTCTATGCACTTCAGTCTCCACTTTGCTTCACTTCAGCTGACATCTGGAATAATAGCTCTCATCCTGCAAATTATTTCTCTATGCTCTGCTATCCATCCCCTTTGTGGAAAACTTCAGTGGTACAGTCCATGCAATTTCATCAGACAGAAAGTCCTGTTGACTGAAAACTGAAATGGTGACCTCCTTCAGAGAACATTAAAGTCATGTACGGTAATTTCCAGGGGGTCACTGTGAGGAACTAAGCCGACCGCCACACGGTAGCCCGGGTATCACAGCTTCGGATCCCACCACTGCTACCAAATGTGAAGGACGACCCCCTTCCTCCCAAGTCACCAATGGGACGTAACTCCACAGGTACAGCTCTCCGGCGCCCCCTTTGTCTCTCAGGTCAGTAAGGGAACTGCACCTAGAGCAAATGGCCGCCGGGGAGGGTGTCCTGTTACCCACTGGGTATTCTAAGATTCGTGATCAGAGTAAAAGCATCAGCCCAAGATTAATTTTATCGTTTAATTGCCTTAAGGGCGCACTAGATAATTACAGAAATATACAGTAAAGCTATACAACGTAAATACAATGGATTTGCAGTCAGAGAAAAAATACAACGATAATGTACAAGGCTTAAAGGTATAAGCTATAGATCAATATTACCGGGTAGTATGGTCATGGGAAGGCAGGAGCTCTGCCGTCCCCAGGTAACAGTCTTCAGTTGCTGGACAGTCCCCAAAGCATGTGTTGCTGCACCCTTGGCAAGGCAAATCAAATCTGTCCCTTGTGCTTATTGCTGCTGTGAGAAAATGGATTGCCACCAGCCTGTTCATGGCTACAGTTCTTAAACCTGCTAGGCCCTTCCCCTTTGCTTTGAAGCACGCATATTAACTGGCCTGCAATTCATATGGAGCAGGAAATACTGGCTTGAGTTCGAGCTATTTAGCATACGACTGACCATCTTATTCAGACACTGCCCTAAATTAATTAGCATGTTAATGCCCTTTTGATTCATAGTGGACATCAAAACCGGTCATACTGGATATGCTAATAGGCCCTGTGTAGTTAGCAGTCTGTGGCTCTGTGAACCGACAAAATGGAGGCTGGTATAGGCCCTATACAAAATGGTGGCATCCCTTTCCTTACAGTCACCATCAGATCACAAGTTCGAACTGGGAAGAGGAAATCCATGAATATTCACAAAGACAGCAGCAACAAAAAATGTAGTCCTAGAAAATTATTTATGTGGGAAACTAGTTACAGAATCATTTTTAAAAAAAATCACTGGACTGCTCCTTTCATTGAATTTGTAATAGTTTATTAATCCATAAATGTCCAGATCTGCCATTTTTCGGCAGAAAGGATCAGTACAACCATGACTCTAATACCTGGCATTACTACTTTTTGAAAGCATCTGCCTGCAGCATGCAAAGTGTTTGTTTTTTCACATGACTGTATCTGGCCATCTAGGAAATGACTACATGATAAAAATAAGTAAAAGGCCTGATATATTGAACAAACAATAATGGTTAATTTATGCATTAACTTATTGTTCTTATCTCTAGAGATATGTTTTACCTTCAGACCATAAATCATGCACATTGACTGACTATAGAGCTAAAGCTCCAAGCAGCCTGGACAGATTGGGATGTTGAGCACCGAAATATGAGCAGATGGATCCCAATAGAGCCGGACTGAAAGCAATTCTCATTGCCAAATATGTTGGCCATAAATCTGATTTGGTGATAACTCTATAAATGTAATGAGTGTAACGAAATGCATAATGAAATAACACATTATTATCATCCACTTCCACTACACTTGGGATTAGCCCTAATGGAAAGTGTTTGTCTACTATCCCTGTTTGTCAAAGTGGAAAAGTCTTCCAAGGCCACCAACGATAGCTCGCCTAGCTGCAGCTCTTATTAGACAGTGACCTACAAAATCAGGGCGACTATATAGATATAATGAAATAAACTTTACTAATCCATATTGAACATAAAATAGATTCACAATCTAAAAACGAAGGTACTATGATACAGAACTGAATGTCTAGTAGGGCACCATAAAACCTGGAGAATCACAACAAGTGCTGGAGTATTTAATACCCAAGGAAACGCTAAAAAGAGTTCTCCAAATTAATACCAAAGTTGTGCTTAATTCATAAGTAATGTAAAGAAAAGTTAGGTGACCATAAGCAATATGCAAAATAGGGTTGTAAGGAGGTGGCGGGGACCCTCGAGTGCCTTCTCTCTCGAGTGGACACTGTACACATGTAACACGTGCGGCACCTTGTCGTTTGTTAATGTTAATATAATGTGCGGTTTATTAATGTTCCTGTAATGTATAATGAGCTGTGTTATGCTGTGACATTTACTACTGTAATGTAAATGTACCATGTGTTGTGTATAAGATTGGGGCTAGGATACAGTATGAGTTAGTATAGAACAATAGTGGGGTTAGAGTAGTGGGGCATTTTAGAGATAGGCAATAGGATTAGTAGCTTAGGTTTAGTCAGTAAAGGGATAAACAGTTGGGAGAAGTTAAAAAGGGGGACGGTGCAAAGTCTCAGGGACTTAGGGAAGGGATTTCCTGTATAGGCAGCAGACCCCGGGCAGGCTTGCCCAGGGCAGGAAATGCACCGTAGTGAGAACAGAGGATTCCCCGGTCATTGGGATAAAAGCTGCCCCAAGTGGATGGGCAGCGTGGACGGACGCTGGCTTAGTGGGATCGTCCCCAAGAGAAAGTCAGGGTTCGGGACTAGGATAGAAGCCGGTGGCATACCACATACAGAGGCTGCAGGGAAAGTACAGGAAACATTGTCTCGCTTGCATCGTGTTCAGTAAAGTTTTCTCTGTTGGAACAGAACTGTAGCTTTTGGTGTTTTCCTGAGATCTGATCCCCTATAACCAAAATGAACGTGTGATGGAGGTAACTGACTGTACCACAGGACTGGGACTTCACTTGTCTTTTCATGTACAAGGTGTCGGGGTGCTCACTTACTGTGACTTAGTGGACTTGTCCACGACTACCACCCCATGCCACTTTGTTACAGGGTCACATAATACCTAGAATATGGTGCGTAGTCTAGACCGTTACTTATTAGACTAGACAGTGACAGACAATGGTATCGTCCAGTTGTCAATTTAATCATACATTTCCAGTAGGAATTACAGAGGAACTGCAAAAAGGGGACTTTTACAAAAGGTGCTCCAACATTGTTATTTTATAGGTGTCAAAGGTATTTATTAGGACCTGTTTAAGGCCAAACAATTATTTTTTTTATACTTGTGGACAGTGCTTGTTAAAGGTGTTGCGTCCTGAAGTCATTCCCCAGCAGAATATATTATCTAATGACAACTATTCTCCAGTAACAGGAGCGAGCCATGTATTGCGCATGACATAATGGAAGAGTACAATGTGCTCAGAGACAACAATAGATCGTAGATACAGGGAACACAATAGTTTTATTGTACGGTTCCCTCGCTGAAAAAATTGACCGTAAGCAGTCCCCTATTATAAATTTACATTTACACCAGCTGATTGTAAATGAGCGTTTAGCGAGTGAAATTATTTTTACGCTTTGCTTAAAGTGTAATCGTCGTTTTAATTTGTATTTAATAAATACATAAAAATAAGCAACATTGTAATATATCTTATCAGAGAACTCTGCTTCTTTCTCCTCCAGGACTGATCATTTATTCTCAAAATTCTCAATGTACAGGTAGAATCTGTATTCAGTGAAGACAGATTGTTACATTACTGAGATAGGAGATGGCGGCTGTTACTGACACAATTCTATGTAGATGGGAGGAGGAGGAGCCAGAGACAGAGCTCCTCCTCCTCCTAGTCACACAGAACGATCTGTTACTGATGGTCCTTTGTGCATTGGAAGTGCGGTCAGCCTGTGTAAACAAGCTATAAACCTACCGGCAAACATTTCGCCAATGAGAAGTCATTTTGGCCAGCAGGTCGTGTAGCTTTTTTTTTTTCTTACAAAACCCCAAAACATAACAATAAACCAAATCACACTTTATGAAAATGGTAATAGTGATAGGAATAATCGTGTAAGTTCATTGTGGACAGGGACACGTAACAGCACCACTATATACGTAATAGAAAATAAGGGGTAGATTTAGATAAGTTGTCTGTACTGGTACAGCCTAGTCTTACTTCACCAGGACAATGTTACAAGGGTCTGAATATCGAGTTTTTAAAAACACAATTATTTAATACTCTTTTTTTTTACATTGTACGTCTGTTATATAAAATATTCAATACTTGTTTTTTCGCTCTTTGAATACTGTTCTATCATTCACTAAGCATCCGCAATCATCATCCGCAATCATCCGCTACTTCAGCTCAAAATGTCCTCTTCTATGTCCATTTATGTTTTTCCATCAGGAAACAAGTCACCCAGAGGTCTTCTTCTCACCCTCCAGAGCTGTGCTCATCTGTTCCTCCCTACATATTAGCTGTAATAGCTCATTAAGTGGCATCATGTACCCAGTGTTCTGCACATAGCTGCCTTCTCCTCTCGTTCCACCTGCACTGCCCTCTCCGTCTTCATGTAGCTTCTCTCATCAGCACTTATTACCAATGCCTTGGAAACCAACAACTCTGTGATTCAATGTATACATTACAAGTCCGACTTCCAATGATATCAGTGGTGGTCGAGACCGGTGTCTGAATTAACACAACCACAGCAGGGCACATTCTCGATCAGCCACACTCCTTCCATTGCTCCATAATATCATTTACATTGTCTTGTTAAACTGAGGGGGCAGATGGAAGTGTGGGAAGCGGTGGATTGTAGGGAAAATAATAGGGCTCGATTATATAAATGGAAGATGTATGGTCCGTGAGAAGCAGGAATTAAATCAGTTTTTTTTAAAATATTAATAAAAGAAGTTAAATGAAAGGAAGTAAGAAAAATAATAATTTCATAATGAGTGACTGGATAAATGAACAGCTATGGATACATGCCAAAGATAAATAAAAAAGAGAATTCATTTGGATCCAATGAGGATGGATCTATGAACAATGGGGTAAATGGGAGATTGAGATTCTTTTCTTTTCCATTAAGTCTATGACACTGCACTTAAAAACTGACTAGCTGAATCCTTCTGAGCTAGGAGGTCTCTTTTTCTCTGCATGAGTCATCATCAGAACCACAATTCTACCTCACTGCAAAGTCCTTGGCAGCCAACTTCACCTCTTCTTCTACTCCTCACAAATCTGCTCTGCTCCTCCCCTGCTAGAGAGTTTCTAGTTAGATAGAATTGTAGCTGTAATGCTAACTCATGCAGGGAAAAATAGACTTCTGCTTCTACATAGAGCTTAGAAGGATTCAGCTAGTCAGTTTTTAATCATGTGATGCATAGTTGGATGAAACCCGGTCAGCAGGAGTGCAAAAACAGGGGCTAAATTAATAAACAATCTTCTTTTATTAAAACCACTGAATTTAGCCCCTGTTTTTGCGCTCCTGCTGACCGGGTTTCATCCAACTCTGCACCTCTCTTCCTCATCTGAGGCACACGGCTGGAGCTGCATTACATCACCCAAAGCTACGCTTGGCTGGGGCTCCTCTGTGGCCGTCTTACCTTGTCTGAATTTAATCATGTGATGTCATAGACCTAATGGAAAAGAGAAGAATCAGCTGGGTAGAAAGGCAAAATGACAAATTGTAAGTACACAGTGCTATATGTTATGACAGCGATGTATTAGGAGGATGAAAAGTTTGATGGGAGGAGGAGTGCTTCTTCAATGCAGCATTGTATTCAAGTCATTTAGTGCTCCACTTACTGGGCTCTTTACACAGGTTGACAAATAATGGTGTGGACAGAACAATCGCTATGGAGGTTACTCTGTTCCCATACAGTATCATGTTATCGACAGCACATGTCTTGTTTAGGGAGTGAAGTTATCTTAACCTTTCGGCTACATCGTTCTAATTTGAGTAGGTAGTACTTGGCTTATGATCTTTTAAAAACTCTACACTTCATTATTTTGTAGTTTTCTTTATTTCTCTACACTTTGTTTGTATCACGATCGATAATAAAGATTTATTGTAGAGGACATTGAATGTTATATTTGTGAAGGTGACACAAGTCTCTAACTTTCCTTCACAGACCAATTCCTTATTCAGGCCTTTTCTTTAGAAACCATCGCAATAGTTGCCTAGAGACCTCAAGGTTTTATATCAAAGCCGTGCTTAGCGCTGCACACGGGAATCTTACATCTACACAAGGTGAACTCTACTTTCTATGTCAAATGGCATCTCTGGCAATCGCTGATGTGCTAGACATTTGTACCCTTATTTTCGAGCTTCCTTAAGCCAGGGATTTTTTTTTTAGATTGGCAATAACCCCATTAGAATGATTTCACACCCAGTGTAGTTTGGGTTAAGAGGCTGTTTTTGTTTAGTTTAAACCTGCTGCCTTTTAAGCATTTTATGTTTGTGCATTTTGCCTTGTTCACTCCCCCCTTCCCACCACAGTCTAAAATACAGGCCGATAGCCAATAACTAACAAAAATATCCTACTTCACTAAAAATATACAGACGATCGTTAATATTTGTGCTATTTAATACGTAGAAAAGTACCATTGTTTTGTAAGATCTTAAATGAGAGCATGCCTCAGAGAAAAATGTTGTGTTAAAGGGAATCTGTCACCCCAAAAATGCCATATCAAGTA
>VIAB01009656.1:2716-18022 GCA_009801035.1 Oophaga pumilio | reverse complement strand
GGAGCACACACAGACCCCACAGCTGTGCATAACCTCCTCACACCACACTACACAGCCCCCAACCGGTTACTTACTAAATCCTCCTCGGTGTCACTGAGGACTCTCACCTCTGATTTCCCTCCTGCAGCTACAGACGCCGGCATCAGACTGCAGAGCCCAACGTCTAATGGCCACTTCTCTTCCTGATTTTGGCAGAACACGCCCCCTCCAGGAAACAACGTCACACCTGGAAGGAGCCCATACAGTCTAGCATTTACAGAGGAAGAACGAGCTGTGCAGCCGTCAAGGTGACGGCTGTGCACAGCTCCCGGCCCTATACACTGTGACGCGGTCGGCTGTGTCTGCTGCCGGCCGCGTCACTGTACAGCAGGCTCGGCTGCACACAATTTGCTGTGCGGCCGGCCCTGTGCCGGTGCTGGGGCAGTGGGGCCAGTACCGGATCACAGCCCTGAATCTCCCCGGTTCGGGGAACCGGCAGATTTTTTAACAAGCGGTTCCATCAAACCTGGGAAAACCGGCTGAATCCCACCCCTGCCTCGAAACGTCAGAAAAGCCTCCAAAAGAGTCAGGTGAAGAACTAAATTGAGGGTTGAGTCCTACCTGGGTTACATATAAACAGGGTCATACCATTACCATGTATAGGATGTTTTGTCTCCTCAGTGTTCCTCCTTCCTGTTGCTGCTGAATCTCTGCCCATCTAGCCTGATGGACAGCTACTGTGTTCCCCTCCCTGCTGCTAATAAATTTCCACCAACGTATCATGATTGACAGTCCTCAGTGTCCTCCTTCCTGTTGCTGAATCTACATCTTCCTAGCGTGATTAACAGCTTATCAGTGTCCTTCCTCTCTGTTTCTGAATCTCCATCCATCTAGCCTGATTTTCAACTTCTCAGTGACCCTGCTGCGGCTGAATTTTTGTCCATTTAGCCTGTTTGTCAACTTCTCAGTGACCCTCCTCCCTGCTGCGGCTGAATCTCCATCCATCTAGCCTGGTTGTCAACTTCTCAGTGACCCTCCTCCCTGCAGCAGCTGAATCTCCACCCACATAGTCTGAATGATAGCCCCTCCTTCCTCTCTGTTGCTGCTCAATACAACCTGCAGTTGCTGGTCAAGCTGGGTGGACAGTGTTTGAATACACTCATTAGTGCTCTTACTCTTTAGCTTGATTTATAAAATGCTCATTTTTAACATCAGGATTATACAGCCACCCTGACAGGGATTTTCACAGTAAGTACACCAGCCTCATCAGGTTAAATTTGTCTATTTAAAAATGAGTACGAACTGCAGGTTCTAATGTTAAGTTTGGTATAGGTAGTAACCTACCTAGTATGTAGCTAGATGTTTGGCACTCCGTATTTAAATACGTCAATTATCTGAAGTTTTGTGATCTGATGAGAAGAGATGTGCCCTTGAAATGCTTAATTCATCCCTTGATAAATCTCATTGGAGTTGCTATTTATAAGAAATCAGGGAGTTAAACTGGTCTCGAGAAAATATAGAGCCTGATTTATTTTTGCATTTGCACCTATTATTTGCCAAATTTTTGGTGTTTTGACAGTTTTTCATTTGCTCCATATTTTTTGTTTCTTTAATTTGCACCTTTCTAAAGGCTTAGTTTGCGGATTCGATTCAGTGACCTGTTGCTTCATGGCCGGGTCTTCTGTCTGTTGAGCTATTGCTCTTTTCCTTCCCTGTCCAATCACTGATTGTTCCTATTGTCTTTATTCGCCCTTATTCATCTGCTCCTCTCAAGGTGTTCTCCATTTTTCCAGTTTGGATTGCCCTGTCACGTTCTGGGTGGGGCTTTATACAGTATATTATCCCTTCACTGCATTTCCTTGCTGGCTACACTTCAAGGTGGATTTGTGCCAAGGAGTTCTAGCCCTTTATTGAAGGGATTTAGACTAACACTGGTTTTATTCTTGCTGTGTGTCTGTATGTCTACCTTCCCAGCATCTTTTCCTTTTACCACTGTTACGTTCCTGGGAGACTCTTCTCGTTTCATTCATTTTTCTCCCATTTTATGAACATGCTTTAAATTTTTCACCCTGGGTCTTCGTCTCACTCAAAAACGGAGAAGATAAAGAGTAATTTTGATTTTACACAAAGATCATAAACCCCGTGCATCATTTTTAAGGATTTAGATTAAAAAAAAGAAAAAAATGACTTTAAAATTGCAAATGAAATGATGAATCCAGCACATAGTTTGCCATCTGACATGTGAGGGAAAATATGCATTTGGTTTCTTCCCTTGATAAAGATGCTGATATGGCGTTGAAACACGTTTTGAATAAAAAAAAACCTTATTCTCATGATCATTTCTGAAGAATTATTTACTCACACAGTGCAGCTCACCTACGTGGTCATCCAAACGGATCCACTATCTTCTGGAGGCGTTATCCACCAGCCATGGGACAGCAGCAACTGTTTCTCTTCATGCCTTCATAGTAGTGCCTGTCACAACTCCACAAGGGGAGCGTAACTCCTAGTCTCCCTCCATAGGGTATAGGAAAGATGTGTATCTTCGTACCGTGTTAGCCAGTAGATAGAAAAATATTTAGAGTTGAGAGTCCTCAGTGGTTGATACCTTTTAATGGCTAACTGAAAAGATGGTAACAAATTGCAGCTTTCGAGACTACTCAGGTCTCTTCATCAGGCAAAGACTAATACAACATCTGAAGAATCACATATTTATACACAACACAGCACATCCCTCTGCCATAATGACAGTTCTGCTTTACATCACTTGTCTTATCTTATTGCATTATTTCTGTGCTGTGTTGTGTATAAATATGTGATTCTTCAGATGTTGTATTAGTCTATGCCTGATGAAGAGACCTGAGTAGTCTCGAAAGCTGCAATTTGTTACCATCTTTTCAGTTAGCCATTAAAAGGAATCAACCACTGAGGACTCTCAACTCTAAATATTTTTCCATAGGGTATTACGCTTTTGAGCGTTCTGTTTCCCATTTTTAGATTTATTGAGGGAAAATACCTTAGCATTTTGCACAAACCTTTAAGGAAACTGTCATAGAAAATATTAAAAATATCTAAGCCCTAGTGAGGAAGCAATTAGCTGACAGTCTGAGTCTCCTGAATAGACTGGAAGTAGGGAATTACATACAGTTGTGAAGTGAACCGTCTTGATTAATATGCACGCAGTCCCTTTTGGAGATAAAGGACCCCCTGCAGTGTCAAGGAGGGTGTCTTTTGTGCATGAGACAGAAGTATATAGAAAGGACAAATGATTAAGACAGGAAAAAGTCTTTTCAGAGGGTTGGAAGAAATGTACCTGTGTTTACACATAGAGCCATAGAAGAGCCTATTTTCACATCCTGAATTTCAATGACACCAGAGGAAATGTTATACATTTACAATAGACGGCTGTCTCCAAAAGAAAATTATGAACATTGGAGTTTGTTTAGATCTGATAGTGATGATACATACATTTTCAGCTTCAGGGCTAATCAGGGAAGAAGATGCATATTTTTTATAACTGCATAACTGTAACACCTGCCTATAAGCCCCAAATCCATAGTGGCCAGATAACTGACAACAGCCATGACCTGTTTGGTCTCTGAGTAATGATAAAATCGCAATAAAAAAATATGGTGGCGATCTTGAACTTTTGCGATCATCAGGAGAGAAGTTATCACATAATTTAGTAATTTCATAAAATCCTGAAGGGCTGAGGACATCCCACAACCCAGACCAAGTGAAGTCATCACAAGAGGGAGGGGTGTTGGTTTAACTAAGGTACTGATAAAAGGTCAAGACTCATTATGATCTCTGTTCAATGCTGAGGAAGATACATACCAGTGTAAGCTTGACCTCGTAACCAGACATTTCAATCAGATGTCTTCCATCCACTAAGCTTCCATCCACAGAATTGTCTCTGTGATTGTTGTGTAAGTCTTTTGTTAATCCCTTTTATTTTCTGTAATTGCTGTATTGTTTTGTCCCATTTGTAAAATCTTTTGTATATTTTTCTTATAGCACTGCCTATTGTTTGGATTAAACATAAAATTTAATAGTTCTGTTCCTTTTGTTCTGTAACCCGCACCCCAAAGTCAAATGCTACCAGAACCAGAACCAGGCGTCCTGTATAAATGACTGGTGGTGGCAGCGAGTAGTCTAGTGTTATTGTGGTGTTTGCATTGACTGTATTGGAGGTATAAATATATATTTGATGCGTTGGAATCGGAGGTGTATATAACATATGCTCACTGTTAGTTTCACAATAACCAGCCTATTAGCGGAAACAGCCTTGAGGCCTCCTCCATTGATCGTTGGTCAATCGCGTAATTGTCCGGACGATAAGGGGCAGCAGAGATAGACAGTCTTAGAAACGAGTGGTCCATGTGTTGTTTTAGTACTTTTTTGTAAGCAGGTAGCAGTTCATTTTAAACCCTCTTACTTAGACACTCTTTAATCTGAGATCACGTATTGCATACTGTGTATAAAATGTTTTTTTTTCCTACAACACAGTTTAACAAGTGGTGAAACTAGTAGTAGGGTAAGATATGGGCAGGTGGTCAATTCACGCTGCCTAGTGCTCAAAAAAAGCAAGTATAGGTCAGCACCTCACTACAAATCATTTAATATATAGGTAGTGGTTACACGTATGCCAAAAACAGGATGATCCTAATCTTCCATAAGATCCAAAAGTGAGGAGAGCGAAAACAGAATCCATGGTAGAAAAAGTATCTTGTTTTTAACTACATCATCTAACATACTGTAGACATTACCAAGAATAAAAACAAAATGAGTAAATACCTTGCAGTAAGCAAATGAGTACATAGTAATAGTCCATGTAAATAACATAGAGTACATAGATGACACTGTTTTGATAAAAGAAGAGTATAAGCCATCCCACCATGACACGGTGCACCCACTCAGGATAGTCCTACCTCTAAAGTAAAACTTTGTTATGTGCCAGCAAGCCTCAATAGATACGGTCACAGAAGGACCAAGACCTGACTGTGTAAACACCTAACCACGGAAAGCTATATGAACATAATGCACAGCCCTAAAGGGAGATCCACGCCCCTGTATGTACAATGTACAAAAAAATAAAGCAACACCAAAGAAATGAGCTGGAACACATGTAAATATGAGTAATGTGTAGGTGTACAGTACATTCACACATTGGCCATTTACAAATATATTTATTATTATTTAACGGCCTTCAGCTCGATCTCGAGACATATTTACTTGATGGATGAACGCTCTGTAGGAAGACCGATCTCCTGAAAGCCTGGATAGGGTCTTCTCTGCCCTTATCTTGATAGTATGAAGCCATTGGGTTGCTGGTTTTCCTCTTCGCATTGTTCCTTCTATTCTTCCAATCATGATGTCCTTCTCCAGTGAATGCTGTTATGATGTATCCAAAGTAGGCAAGTTGTAGCTGGGCGATCCTTGCTTCTAGTGACATGTCAGGCTTGATTTGATCCAAGATTGATTTGTTTGTTCTTCTTGCCATCCATGGTATTGATAACGTTCTTCTCCAGCACCATATTTTGAAGGCGTTGATTCTTGTTCTGTCTTGTATCTTTATTGTCCAGGTTTCGCATCCATAAGTTACTACAGAGCTGTGTCTACATCGCCAGTGAAATGTTCCTCGGTTTGAAGACCTTGTCCAGTGACTTCATTGTTGATTTGCCCATAGCTATTCTCCTATTGACTTACGTTGTCGTCGCTGCTTCTTCAATAATCATTGATCCGAGTAGGTTGAAGTCCTTTATAACTTCCACTTCTTCGCTGTCCATGTCAAATCTATCCCAGTTGTACCTGGCAGTAGGAAATATCTTTGTCTTCCCTATCAGGGTGGTCCTACTTCTAAAGTAAAGCCTCTCTGTGTGTCAGCAACCCCTTTTTGGGTTGTGCATTTAGTTCATATAGTTTTTCACAGGCAGGTGTTTAAACAGTCAGACCTGGGTCCTGCTCAACTCGCATCTATTGAGGCCTCCTGGATGCATGGGGGGGACAGTGTGAGTTCAGAGTGTGGTGCGAAAATTGTAAGGTGGGAGCACAGTATAAAGGCAGCATAAAGACCAGACATAAAGGCTATGGTTAATAAGGGCAGACAGTGTGGGAATTTAGCTAATAAGGGTGGACAGTGCAGCGGTTATATCTAATAAGGGTGGACAGTGTGACAGTTATAGCTAATAAAGGCAGACAGTGTGGCAGTTAAAACTAATAAGGATGGAAAGTGTGGTGGTTTTAACTAAAAAGGGTGGACAGTGTGGTGGTTATATCTAATAAGGGCAGACAGTGTGGTGGTTATACTTAATAAGGGTGGTTAATGTGGGGGTTGTAGTTCATAAAGGGGGATAGTGGGTATGCAATATTTTATAGGAGAGGATAGTGTGGAGATCATTTACCACAAGAGGTACGGTGTGAAGTTGACTCCAACACGTCTAATTATCCACCACATTCAGAACTTTCAGATGGAACTTGAAAACCCATCACTTCATGGACGCTCACAGCCTGCAATGACCCCGCTTTCAGCTCATCACCATCTGAGCTGCTGCAGCCCTATAATCTACTGTCTTCTTCCCGATTATCCTGTACAATGTAAGCCAGCAAGGTTAGGGACCTCACCAACTTTGTTCCAGCCTGTCATTGTTAGTTTTTTCATTGTAATTTATATTTTTCTTTTGTATGGGCCCCAGTTTAATAATATCTTCAATAAAAGTGTATAAGGAGCTGACCTGACATTGCAATTGATTACTGTACTAAGCTTGGTGCTGTATTCCTGTACTGATGGTGGTTTCGGTGCAGTATTCATGTACCTTTTATGGTTCTCGTGCTGTATTGAGGTACTGATGCTACATCTGATGCTGAATTCCTGTACTAATTGCAGTTCTAGTGATGTATTCATGTACCTATGCTGGTTCTAGTGTTGATGATGTATTTATGTACTTATGGTGTTTCTGGTGATGAAGTCATGTACTGATGGTGCTTATGGTGATGTATTAATTTGCAGATTGTGTTTCTGGTCCTTTATGCTTGCACTGATGGAGGTAATGGTGATGTAGTTATGTACTGATGGTGGTTCTTGTGCTGCATTCATATACTTATCGTGGTTCTGGTGATGTATATTCATGGAGTGATGATTGTTCTAGTGATGTTTTCCTGTACTGATGATGATTATGATGCTATGTTTCTGAACACATGGTGGTTCTGGTACTGTATTCCTATTTGTTGATGGAAGTTGTGATGTTGTATTTCTGTACTGATGGTAGTTCTGGTGATGTGTTCCTGTATCGATTGTGCTTCTTGTGATGCATTCCTGTTGGTGGTTTTGGTGATGTATTTCTGTAATTTGTTCTGATCCTTTACACATGCAACAATCCATAGATTGTCAGATAATGTGATGCATGGTTATGTTAATGCAATTTTGCAGCATTTGGCAAATTAAAGGGAACCTGTCATGTAAAAAAAAACGCTATTAAACTGCAGATATGAGGTTATCTGCAGGTCAATAGTGTTTTGAGACATGACAGATTCCCTTGAATACTACATCTGTATTTTGTGTTAGGAGAATTAATTCTAAAATTCATCACTGTACCATACCCAATCCTAACAGTGTGGTGTAATATACGCTCTGTCAGTATTCGGCTTTGCTTGCCGGTTCCAGCGGTCATCACATGACCACTTGTATGCAATTTTCATACTTATGGTCACAGGTCAACTAGCTTAGGAAGAGCAGCTAGTTGGCATGTGACTGTAAGTGTGCAAATCGCATATAAGACATCACATGCTGACTACTCAAACTTAAACTGTGTATAGAACTACATTTTTGCCCCCCATGCAGGAAAACCTAAACTTACTTGCTTCTAGTTTAACTCCTGCATCCATCACTGAAGAGAAGCCCAAGGACTAGCGGTCACTGCATACTATATAACAATGTAAAGGTTTGTCAAACTGTAGATGAAAATCCACAAGACAGAAAATAAATATATAATGGAGATCAATCTATATCTGCCTCCTCTCTGCTCTGGTAGTCAATGACAACTGGTGATGACACAAGGACTCTCATCAGCCTTGATCATGATTTTTTTTTAGTTGTGCCTCTTGTAATAATTGTGTATTGCAGGAGCAATGGGTGACCTTGCTAATACCCAGGAATACATTGTTACAATATGTTTATATAACAGTACAAAATAACAGCCACTAATAAAGCCAATAACAATATACAATACCACAGCAAATGTTTACTGAGCATGGGATAAACACTGCAACAGTAATGTCAGATGTATGAATACTCACTATATGGCCGTAATCATGTGCCCCCCTTCTATTTACGGGATTCAGCCATTTCAGACCTTAGCAGTGGATACATTGGATTGGGTTTCGTTGTGACGCTGACAATTCAGTATTGGTTTTGTCCTTATAGTGAGGTTCTGATCTTCTGCATTAGCTGCTATTATAATAATAATAGTCTTTATATAGCGCTAACATATTCCACAGCCCTTTACAGTTCGCACACATTATCGTCGCTGTCCCCGATGGGGCTCACAATCTAGATTCCCTATCAGTATGTTTTTGGAGTGTGGGAGGAAACCGGAGTACCCGGAGGAAACCCACCAAACACGGGGAGAACATACAAACTCCTTGCAGATGTTGTCCTTGGTGGGATTTGAACCCAGGACTCCAGCGCTGCAAAGCGGCAGTGCTAACCACTGAGCCATGAAGCAAGGATGCCTTAAGATGAAATGAAAGGAAGAAACAAAAGAAACAGAAAAGTTAGCAAAACATAATGAACAGAGAGGAAGGGGAAGGAGAACGGTAGCAAGAAAAACAAGAGCAAAACATTTAGGAAGAGGTGAAGAGCCTGGCAGAGAGAAATGAAAAGCAGAGAGGAAATGAGGGTGGGGAAATAGAAAGGAGAGAAGTAGAAAAGAAGAAGAAGAGAGAATAAAGGAAAATGTTTCTCACCTGTCTGGCTTCAATGTCAGGCTATGCTTCCTTTTCCTATCACCTGCGCTATGCTTCCTTTTCCTATCACCTGCACTATGCTTCCTTTTCCTATCACCTGCGCTATGCTTCCTTTTCCTATCACCTGCGCTATGCTTCCTTTTCCTATCACCTGCTAGGCCGTGTAAGGTCACTAGTGCAAGTACCTGTAATGTCATCGCCAAACTTTTAAGGTTGTCTCTGGCAGCTCCGGCCAGATATCTAATTATTTCCTTTGCTAGTCCTGCCTCCTATCCATCTACCTTTGTTTTGTGCTAAGCTCAGTCCAGCTTTTATAGGTGTTGTCTATGCCTACAACTCTGCTTTATCAAGATCCTAGATTGCTGCTAACTCTTCTCAGCTATTCTTGGTGTTGTTCACACAATTGTCTATGCTAAAAAGGCACCTAATAAATAACTCATCTCTTCTAAAAGATATCAGTTTTCCTACACCACTCTTCTATTCCTCTGGGTGTATCTGCACGCCTCCCGGAAGACATCAGTGTGACTATACATCTCTGTCGTTCCTGTACGATACACACATCTGGCAGAGCTGCATTTAGTTTTTCCAGTTTTGCTTGCCCATCTGCCATCTTAATACTCTGCTCCACTGGCACATGCTGATCCACCTGCCATCAGGTAAGATCCCTTTACCGGCATCATCGCCTTCAGTTCATGTTGCTCACGTTGACCTGAGGTTTAGAGAACCCACCTCACCAGGCGAGCCCTTAGCGGACAATATATCAGAAGAGAAATGAAGGTTATACAAAAGAAATACATCATGCTGACAAGAAGGAAAGATGGGAAGAAAGGAAAAAATAAAGAAGGAAATTAGCAGAAAGGAAGAAACAAAAAGGAATGAAGTAGGTGAGTAGGAGAGGAAAGAAGAGGAAGAAAGCAATTGAGAGAATTTGCAAAACAGAAGAAAGAAAGGTAGCAAAAAGGGAGGAACAGTGAGGAAAGAAAGAAGGAAAGAAAGAAAGAAAGAAAGAAAGAAAGAAAGAAAGAAAGAAAGAAAGAAAGAAAGAAAGAAAGAAAGAAAGAAAAAGAAAGAAAAGAGAAGTAGTTAGCAGGGAAGAAAGGAACTAAACAGGAAGGAATATAACAAAAAGGAAGAAGACAGAAAAGAGTTAGTAGAAAATGAATTGAAAGGTGAAAAAGGAAGGCAACAAGGAAAGGAACACAGGGAGCACCGTGCTACTTACAACAGTATTGACAGAAGGAATGATTTATGTCTGTGGTTGGTCTCATCTGTCTCACCCACCCAATCAATACCTGAAACAACGATAAAGGTGAAAAAACTCCCAAGTGTCCAAGGTTTGTCTCTACCTATGCACGGAAATATCTTCTTCATAGAGGAAGAGGACGTGAACTCTAGCGCCACCTATTAGAAGCAGCGATCCTAGAAGTCAATATTGACCCTTTAACGAGCCTTGTCACATGACTTAGTATAAAAGCCAAACCAGACATTCTATTTGCAACCACGTGTTTCGGGGTGTTTGACCCTCATGAGTGCAAATCACTGTGAGAGGCCTCTGCAAAGGGGGCTAAGGAATTCTTACCTTTAGGATTGCTACCCTAATAGATGGCTCTTACGTTCTATTCTTTTTGCTCTCTGAAGAGGATATTTGCATATTTAGGTTCCCAGCGGAACATTGCATGGCGAATAAGTCTCCTTACACCAACTTGGCACCCTCCATAAGGGGAAACATTCTCGCTTAGACTCCCAGTGATACATTGTGTTGGCTACAAACAGCATTTTTCAAGCATTTCTTTACAAACTCATGAGCTCAGCTTTCTTTTTCCTTGTTCCCATGAAGTAAGAAAGGTGGAAGGAAATAAGGAAATGAAGAAGAAATGTAGAACAAACTATTATTAAAAAACTAGGAAGTAGATGGGAAAGATTATATTTTTTTTTACAAATACAGAATCTCCTCTCGGCCCTGATTTCTCTTCCCGCAGCACTGAGCCCCCAGCCTCTGACATTAATGGAAGCCTCATGAGCTTTTCTTCATCCTTCTGAAATGACAATCTGGTTGTTTCAATACGTTTATGGTTTGATATTGCTGGATGGATTATCCTTCGCCATAATCGGATTTGGGCTGAAGCCTTCTCTGCTCCTTATCTTGAAGCCTTTTACCATTTTCAGCTCTAGGTCCGAGTTTCCAAGCTGGTGTTTATTGCTTTGGATAAAAGACATAAACTGTCACTGACTCATTGTATTGTGGATGAGCAGGAGGTCAGGCTCTTACTTAGAAGAACTCGCGTCCATAGACATGACATCACATCTCGCCAGTAGACGACCTCATAAATAAATCATCAGCACCACAGAGGTTAATTCTCAGATTAATTTCAGTTTCTACTAATGTTTTACCAGAATCAATCTTCAGACTTGGAACATTCTATTTACAAACTAAGCAGTTGATACAATGTAGCAGTCGCAGCTCTGACATTCTATCACTGCACTTCTACTATTAACACTTTGGCGACCAATAGGCTACCAGGGGACTGAGCATGGCCCTGAGGCTCAGATGGGGGCATTTCAGGACCGGGGTAAAGACTATTTTTACTTTAAGCACTACATTCATGTAAATCGTCAGCGCTCTATGATATTATCATTGGATTATTATAAAACGCTATTGTTTTGATAGTTGTAGCAATCAGATTAAAGCCTGTGTCATCAAAGCAAAGCACCGCGCTCCCTCTCATAGAGCAGATTCTCAATTTGATTTTCATGTGGCAGAGACGAGTCTATTAATGTAATGGAGATGAATCTGTCATTTTTGCGCAGCTCATCGTGATAGCACGACGTGTCAGCTGCAGTTTCATGGTTCATACAATTGATAACAAACTGTGCATAAAATAATAATACTGCTGAATATAAGAAAAATGTTAATATACCAGAGGAATATATGCTTCTTTCTCCACTTATGAGCCACTTCTTCAACCCTATACCCTGAACTCATCATTAAATGTGAAAAACTATTAAAATCTTTCTGGCTAAATATGAGTTGGACCACCAGCTCACTGAAAGATCAGATCATAGTTGACTTTTGAAGTCCATGAAGAGGAAAAGGGGGAAAAGGAGAGAGAAGCAAAGTAAGAGCAAGAGGCAGAGCAAACACAGTTCATGCTGCTGTTTATCTCATCCCAGTGCTGGATTCACAGCTACACTGCTAAGTACTGCTGTACAATTCCCTATATGCTGCTGCTTTCCAGTATTATTCTCACATCAGTGTTGGATTCACTACTTAGCACTGCTGTTTAATGTCCTCTGTTCTGCTTCTGCTTTCCAGTATTACTCTCACCCCACTGCTGGATTCACATCTACACTTTTCAGTCCTGCTGTAAAATATGTTCCATTTTGCAGTTTTCTATTAAGTGTTTTATCTCACCCCAGTCCTGATATCAGAGCTACACTGCTCAGTATTGCTGTATGATGTCCTCCATGCTACTACCGCTTCTGAAGAGTTTGCTACAAAGAGACAGAAGAGCGGTAATGTCTCATGTCTGTGTGTGCTGTATATGGGAGACATCATAGCAGCTAGTCTTCATCCACTAGCTCAGAGAAAACTGAAATATTGATGTAAACTCTGCAGAGGGTAAAACTGGTGAAATATGCAGAATAAGTCATACATTGGCCTAAACAGTCACTTGAGATGATGGGTATACTTGAAGCTCACACTTTCCCTGACTCCTGCACACACAACTAATCGGATTTTTTATTCTGGGTACGAAAAAAAATGCCATGGGATGGAGGACAGTTATAAAAGCCTTTATTACTTCTCTGACTGGGAGTCACTCAGCTTTCCCAGATTCCTGAAAAGATATTCACTCGCAGAGAATAATGTTCATGACTTTGGTGAGCATTAACTGCAGCTATATTAATTGCAACCCAGCTTTCCCAAAAGTCCTTGAGATTTCTTTTTTGTGCAAAACTGATTAAGTCTATTCAGTCTAAATCCATTTCTGGGAAAGTTGACTGATACATTAGCAACTACTATATGGGTAAGTACCCAGCTTTTCTAGAGCCCTAAAGGACAAGTAGTGTTCAGCTATTCAGGGCTAAGTGACTGCGTGCAGGATCAATCATGGCAGCCATATTAATTGCATCCCAGCTTTCCCAGAAAGCCTATTACAGTTTGCCAGAGAGTCATTACCCAGCTTTTCTAAAGCCCTGAATGATTAATATCTTCTGTTGCTATGTCACTGAACAACATACGTGACCAGCACTGAAGTACTTTAGAGCAGGAAAGCTGGGTGACTAGGTGGAGAATATCTGATGGCAGCCATATCTGAAAAGCCATTAGAATTTACCTGAGAGCCATTACTCAGCTTTTCTAGAGTTCTGAATGGCTTCTATCATCCTCAGATCCCGTAGTAATTTGGTTCTCTTTTAATTTACAGCAGAAAAGCTGGGTGACAGAGAGTTACAATAGCAGCCACTAAAGTCCTGCTTTTCCAAATACAGTATGGCAAGTAGCACCCTCTGCACCCAGATTTAATTATATAGCAGGAAGGCTAGGTGGCAATGAGTTGTAATGGTGGGTACTGTCTAAGTAATCCAGCTTTTCCAAAACCCAGAATGGCAAATAGCTTCCTCTGCCCACAGAATAATGAGAAAGCTGGGTGAAAAATCTTTTATGTGTTCTAACAGAGGCCTTGTTGGTTGTCACCCAACTTTATCCGAAACAGAATTTTTGGAAGTGTAATATTTTCTGTGCTCATCTGTGTCGCCCATATTTCCTGCCTCTGTCCCCTTCTCCCGTCTCTGCTGCCGATTCATTTTTTCCTGTTTTCTCATTCTCCATCTATAAAAAGCCTCGATACTAATGACATCAGAGAATGCGGGCGATCGGCACCTGACCTCGCAGTCCCATCTTTGTCTCATTTTTGCTTCCAGTTAAAAGGGTTACATTTCTATAAATACCAGTCTGATCTAATCAGCCGGATATGGAGGTTGTACCCCGGACATTGAGGCGGAGGCGTCCTTTAACCTGCACATTATAGAGATGCAGGAAACGTATAGGAGAATGTCACTTGTTGTCACTGACCTCTGTAAACTATGAAGTGTGGATCCTGACAATTCCGGGGGTAGAGAGAATTACTGACATGGAATCAGAATGTTACTGTGTCTTTTAAGGTTCCGAGAGAAGACAGGTGTAGAATTGGGTTGTGGGGTCCGGGCTCTGCGCAGCCCCTTAGGTTCTGCCTATAAACTCATCACCAACTGGATCCTGTCCACACCAAAGAATTGGAGCCCGGAGCTTGTGCTTTGCCCCGGATCTTTGGTGCTAATTACACCGCTGTTATTTTCTTTTATTTTTCTTTAGAAATGTTGCATTTTTAGGAATTTTACACCCAAGACAACCACCCTTCCCTTTCTGTATCTTTTTTTATTCTTGCTGCTCCCATGAATTTTTAAATCTTCCAAGGGAGTGTGGCTCACAAGCTAATAATGCTGAACAGTCTAAAGACACGCCCCCGAGGAGCCTGTGAACCACACCCAGTAGTAAAAACCGGAAAACTAATACTAAATAAAAAGCCTATATGCCTGAAATCTTATAAAACAAAACTGGAATACTCAAGGGAGTAGACTCTTGGTCTCTGTATTCACTTTCCATAGCACTCCCTGCTTGTTCAGTGTCTGGAGAAATTACCCTATAAATTTACATTCTAGGTGGTGTCATCTTTTAATACCATTCACTGTACAGGGATACAATGGTTTTCCCAGAATTCAGTGCAGCATATCACATGGTCTAATATGAATCCCGCCCCCAGGATGGAAGGGGCGTGACTGCTAACAAACTTGTTGATGGTTTCCTAAATCAACCATCTGTGAAAAAAAATAAATCAGTTGTCTGAAATTCCATAACTTATTGCAAAGCATGATAGGAAATTAAAAGTAAGTACTCTTCACTCTATCATTCAGCTCCACCCCCCCAAAAAAAAATGTTTAGCTTTTGTAGTAAAAAATGGAAATTTTATCTAGAAGATTTGTTCAGACATGGACGCAATCCTGGTGCATTATGGGATGGCGGCAATCTCAGGTTCTTGCAGTTATTAATAAGTGTTTATCAGCGAGCACCTTGTTTACCGCTTGGAGCCGCTCGACAGCTCCGTCAGAGAATGTGCCAGATAATAAATGATCCGCCATAAAGGCCACTTCTCACAGATGCTGTCACCACGTCCAATTCTATCTGTAAGAACAAATCTTTACAGAATCAGCGGCCAAATCCCCAAATTATTATGAAGAAAAAAATAATGAATATTAATATTGAAATAGTCAGGATGTTAATTTTAGGGCTATGGACCGGGTCACTGCTGCCGTGACACATCCCTTTAA
>VIAB01009651.1:8328-20108 GCA_009801035.1 Oophaga pumilio | reverse complement strand
AAATAATAATAACTTAAGTGGACCTATCACCTCCTGTGAAACTACAGTAAAAAAAACACTTTCTTAAAAATTAAAATTGTTAACAAATAAAATTTTGAAAATGAAAACATTTCCTCACTAGTTTGGGGATTAAATACTCTAAGAGAATACTTTAACTTTAAGAGAATGAGACTGAAGTCTGCATAAATCTGGGCTCTCCACTGTCTCACTATTTTTACAGCTATGTGAGACTTCCTGCTTTTGAGCTAGGAGGACTAGTTACCTCCCATGAAGCCACATAAAGTGCAAGAAAAACTTATATAAAACTTCCGAAATTAAAACATTTTCTTACTATTTTGATGATAAAAACTCTGCCATTGGAAAGAATAAGAGTAAAGTCTTCTTAAATCTGCTCTCTCCACTGTCTCACTATTTTTACAGTTTTCTAAGACTTTCTGGTTTTGAGTTAGGAGATGCCACTATGTGAAGGTAGACTCTGTGCAACATGTAAGCAAACAGTCTTACTTGTAGAGAATAAAAAGTGAACCCGGGCGCAAAACACCAGTCCAAATCTCAAGCTGCAAATAATGGGACAATCCCACTCCTATTGTCCAGTCATGAATACCAAATGTAAATTAAGGATAGAAATTCGCGCTAAAGAGATAAGGACAATATATAATTAAAAAACAAGTTGTGAACACTACCTGCAGTATATCAATAAATACATATGCATAGGTGGTTGCAATAGATATCAAAATACCTTTAACAGTATGTGGTCGTGGCTGGGGGAGTTAGTCCCAATAATGAGAAAGGTTCTTATGGCGATCCAAGAAGATGATTCATATACTTGAAAAGAATATATCTGCATGCAAGACATGCAAGATGAAGCTATCGTATGGTGGGGGCACCGTCCCAGCTAGTGGCGGAAGCCCCTGTGTTGTGTTGCACTGCAAAAATAAGCGGCGTCGGCACAGTTTGTACTATCAAGCACGCTGCAGGACCTGGCGTGACGTCACTGTTACGTGTCTAGACACATGACCGGCTACGGAGCGCACGGAGGACCACAATATCCTACGCGTTTCGGAATGCTTCTGATTCCTTCGGTAATGATGACCAGATCAGAAGCAGCCGAAATGGAACTGCATGTTTCTGACCATAGAAAGGGCCGTTAAACACCTCTTCAGCACCAGAAGAAACTAAATCCATTTTAATATAGGATACAAATCACACCAGCTCTAAAGCAGACCTGCGATTCATTACCCGACATGACCATCTAACTTCAGGTTTCCCAAGGGGGACGTGACACCCTTGTGACAGTTATACAAGCTGTACACTGACTATTTTACATTGTATCAAAGTGTCAGATCTTCACTGTTCTTCCATGAAAATATATAATAAAATATTTACAAAAATGTGATGGGTCTACTCACTGTTGTGAAGTAAGACTCTTTGTAAATTAAGGATAGAAATTCAAGCTAAAGAGATAAGGACAATATATAATTAAAAAACAAGTTGTGAACACTACCTGCAGTATATCAATAAATACATATGCATAGGTGGTTGCAAATAGATATCAAAATACCTTTAACAGTATGTGGTCGTGACTGGAGGAGTTAGTCCCAATAATGAGAAAGGTTCTTATGGCTATCCAAGAAGATGATTCATATACTTGAAAAGAATATATCTACATGCAAGAGATGCAAGATGGAGCTATCGTATGGTGGGGGCACGGTCCCGGCCGGTGGCGGAAGCCCCTGTGTTGTGTCGCGCTGCAAAAACAAGCGGCGTCGGCACGGGTTATACTATCAAGCCGGCAAGGTGCAGACACACCGCAGGACCTTGCGTGACGACACTGTCACGTGTATAGACACGTGACCGGCTATGGAGCGCACGGAGGGCCACAATATCCTATGCGTTTCGGAATGCTTCTGATTCCTTCGAAGGAATCATCCTGTTAAAGGTATTTTGATATCTATTTGCAACCACCTATGCATATGTATTTATTGATATACTGCAGGTAGTGTTCACAACTAGGGTTGAGCATTCCGATACTTCCGATACCTGAAATCCAATTTCACAACTTGCTTTTTAATTATATATTGTCCTTATCTCTTTAGCGCAAATTTCTATCCTTAATTTACAAATAATCTTTATTTTTAATAATCTTTCTTTTTTTTTTATATAGCGCTAACATATTCCGCAGCGCTTTACAGTTTGCACACATTATCAAAGAGTCTTACTTCACAACAGTGAGTAGACCCATCACATTTTTGTAAATATTTTAATATATATTTTCATGGAACAACAGTGAAGATCTGACACTTTGATACAATGTAAAATAGTCAGTGTACAGCTTGTATAACTGTCACAAGGGTGTCATGTCCCCCTGGGAAAACCTGGAGTTAGATGGTCATGTTGGGTAATGAATCGCAGGTCTGCTTTAGAGCTGGTGTGATTTGTATCCTATATTAAAATGGATTTAGTTTCCTCTGGTGCTGAAGAGGTGTTTAACGGCCCTTTCTATGGTCAGAAACATGCAGTTCCATTTTGGCTGCTTCTGATCTGGTCATCATTACCGACTATAAAAACTTGCCAGACCTTCTTGTCCCTGTCGGTGAAAGATTAGTCTTCTTGTACTGACTGCTAAAGCTAAGTGGTTAGAGTGGAGTTGTAGTAGTGTTCTGTAGTTTGCTGTTGTACAAGTGCTTCTAACTAAATTAGAATATCATCAAAAAGTTAATTTATTTCAGTTTGTCAATACAAAAAGTGAAATTCATACAGTACAGACCAAAAGTTTGGACACACCTTCTCATTCAACGATTTTTCTGTATTTTCTTGACTGTGAAAATTGCAGAATTACACTGAAGGCATCAAAACTATGAATTAACACATGTGGAATTATACATTACACTTTACAAAAAAGTGTGAAACAACTGAAAATATGTCTTATATTCTAGGTTCTTCAAAGTAGCCACCTTTTGCTTTGATTACTGCTTTGCACGCAGAAAAGGTGAATGGATGGACTCTACATGCCTGGTTCCCACCGTGAAGCATGGAGGAGGAGGTGTGATGGTGTGGGGGTGCTTTGCTGGTGACACTGTTGGGGATTTATTCAAAATTTAAGGCATACTGAACCAGCATGGCTACCACAGCATCTTGCAGCAGCATGCTATTCCATCCGGTTTGCATTTAGTTGGACCATCATTTATTTTTCAACAGGACAATGACCCCAAACACACCTCCAGGCTGTGTAAGGGCTATTTGACCAAGCAGGAGAGTGATGGGGTGCTACGCCAGATGACCTGGCCTCCACAGTCACCAGACCACAACCCAACTGAGATGGTTTGGGGTGAGCTGGACCGCTCACTGCTTCAACTATGTAACAGTGTGTTAACGCCACCATTGCCCGCAATAGCAATAGCGCATCCTAGCGCATGCCGAAATCGGCATGCGTTAGCGATGTGCCGTCATTCTGTGACGGACCTCGGACATGGTCTGCAGCGTTCGGGGTCCGTCACTGTTAGCTGAGACACAGACGCCGCGCTAGCATGATCGCTTAACGCGATCACAAAATGACACTAGCGTTAATGCAGTCCATCAACACTATGCGTTGAACGGACTGCATTAACGCTATGTGAACCTAGCCTTAATGTTGATGATTATGGCTTGCAGTCAATGAAAACCCACAAGTCATTATCTCAGTAAATTAGAATAATTAAAAACAGCTGCAAAGGCTTCTAAAGCATTTAAAAAGGTCCCTTAGTCTGATTCCGTAGGCTCCACAATCATGGGGAAGACTGCTGACTTGACAGAGGTCCAGAAGGCAGTCATTAGATGAAAGAGATAATGTGGATATGATCCGCACTGCAGAATAATTAAAAGTCCAAAGTGTTTCACATAAAGAATGTTGGTTTATTCAACGCGTTTCAAAGTCTAAACGACTTCTTCATCAGGAAATACCACAACAATAATCAAGTCATTCAGACTTTGAAATGCGTTGAATAAACCACCATTCTTTATGTGAAACACTTTGGACCTTCAATTATTTGGCAGTGCGGACCATATCCATGTTATTTCTTTCATCTATCTACAGTACAGTCACTTGCTAACCTGTGGATCTGCTGCAGCGGATATTTTTACACGTTTATCTTTTACTCCAACTGATGAGTAGAATCTGACTATATTAATTCTTTCTGCACTTGGATAAGACCCTATTTTGCACTGAGCTCTCCAGCAGTATTTCGTCAGAAGGCAGTCATTGACACATTCCACAAGGAGGGTAAGCCACAAAAGGTCATTGCTAAAGAAGTTGGCTACCGAGTGCTGTATCCAAGCATATTAATGGAAAGTTGAGTGGAAGGAAAAAGTGTGCTAGAAAAAGGGGCACAAGCAACCGGGATAAGCGCAGCCTTGAAAGGATAGATAAGAAAAGGCCATTCAAAAATTTAGTGGAGGTTTACAAGGAATGGACTGCTGCTGGAGTCATTGCTTCAAGAACCACCACACACAGACGTATCCAGGACATGGGCTACAAGTGTCGCATTCCTTGTGTCAAGCCACTCATGACCAATAGACAATGCCAGAAGCGTCTTACCTGGAACAAGGAGAAAAAGAACTGTACTGTTACTCAGTGGTCCAAGGTGTTGTTTTCAGATGAAAGTAAATGTTGCATTTCATTTGGAAATTAAGGTCTCAGAGTCTGGAGGAAGAGTGGAGAGGCACACAATCCAAGGTGCTTGAGGTCTAGTGTGAAGTTTCCACAATCAGTGATGTTTGGGGAGCCATGTCATCTGTTGGTGTAGACCCACTGTGTTTTATCAAGACCGAAGTAAGCGCATCTACCAGAAAATTTTGGAGCACTTCATGCTTCCCTCTGCCAACAAGCTTTTTGGAGATGGAAATTTCATTCTCCAGCAGGACTTGGCACCTGTCCACACTGCCAAAAGTACCAATAACTGGTGTAAGGAGGCTAATGGCTGCATAATCAATGGGAGGTATGTGTCCCAGGGATGGCTGCTCCCTTTGATGTAACCCGGAGTATTTTTCTTTAGTGCACGTAAGCACTAAAATATAATTTAGTACACCTGTGTCCGGGTTGCGGGTAGCTATGAGAGATGGGCGGGTCTGGCTACCCACATACCTCAGTTGTTACAGCCTACATAATGGAGGCTGTTGCTTGGCACATGGTCTGTGTGAAGAGAGGGAGAAGCCTTCCTGTGTGTTGGGCTCCAGACCGAGCCTGCATGCTGGACATTGCCCAGCCTGTGTACCCACAGGCCTGGGGGAACAGAACCCGGCTAAGAACATTTGTGTTGTTTTGCCTGCTCTAAAGACCTTGAACCTTTTGTTGTTGCTTAGGAGTTTATGGAGCAAATAAACCCGCTTGGACTTTTCTTTTAAAGAAACGCGCCTCCTGTCTTCCTCCTGCAGCACCTGAGTGAGTACGATCCCTACACTGGTTTAAAAACAAGAGTATCACTGTGCTTGATTGGCCAGCAAACTCGCCTGGCCTTAACCCCATAGAGAATCTATGGGGTATTGTCAAGGGGAAGTTGAGAGATACCAGACCTAACAATGCAGACGAGCTGAAGGGTGCTATCAAAGCAACATAGGCTTCCATAACACCTCAGCAGTGCCACAGGCTGATCACCTCCATGCCACACAGCATTGATGCAGTAATTGATGCAAATGGAGCCCTGACCAAGTATTAAGTGCATTTACTGAACATACATTTCAGTAGGCTAACATTTCGGATTTTAAAATAATTTTTCAAACTGGTGTTATAAAGTAATGTAATTTTCTAAGAAAATTACTTTTGGGTTTTCATTGTCTGTAAGCCATAATCATCAAAATAAACCGAAATAAACACTTGAAATAGATCACTTTGTTTGTAATGACTCTATATAATATTTGAGTTTTACTTTTTGTATTGAAGAACTGAAATAAACTAACTTTTTGAAGCTATTCTAATTTAGTGAGAAGCACTTGTACATGTGTGTTTATCTTCTGGTATCTTTTCCCATTTAGTTTATTCCTCCCTGTCCCTATTCTCCTACCTATTGTAGGTTAGTGCTTTTGTATGATAGAGATTTTCTGTTATCCCTGTTTTATCTTTGTGTCTTGTTTACCTTACATTTCTGTCCCATGCCTCATGGGGTGAGAGAGGGGACAGATCAGGGTTAAACAGGAACATAGTAAGGTTTGAGACTCTGGCCTCTCTACCTTCAAGACTACCCTCCGGGACAGGGATGGTTAGGGTCCCTTCAGTTTGATGCCCCCATTCCTCATTCAAGACTGTCATAAAGTGACATTAACAGTGTAAATTTGGTGTGCCCTCTGAATAACTCAACACACAGCCATTAATGTCTAAACTGCTGGCAACAAAAGTGAGTATACCACTAAGTGAAACTGGTGAAATTGTGACCAGTTAGTCATTTTTCCTTCCCTGTGTCATGTGACTCATTAGTGTTAGAAGGTCTCAGGTGTGAATGGAGAGCAGGTGTAATAAATTTGGTGTTATTGCTATCACACACTCTCATACTGGTCACTTGAAGTTCTACATGGCACCTCATGGCAACCTCATGGCAAAGAACTCTGAGAATTTGAAAAAGAAATGTTGCTCTACATAAAGATTGCCTAGGTCTGTAGGAAGACTGCCAACACACTGATAATGAGCTGCATCAAGGTGGCCAAGACCATAAAATAGTTTAACAAGACAAGGTTCCCCTCAGAACTGGCCTCGCCATTGTTATGTTCTGCTACAAGCACTAAGGAAAGAAAGGGATATCTGTCCCTATGATAGAACTAAGCTTGATCACTACGATGTAACAGGGATCCTGATCCTGCGATCAGACCCGCTAAAGTCCTCAGCTAGTCTGTACGAAGACCTATAGATGCCAGGGAGGGATCCCTACAAGAACTAGGGACTGGGAGAAAAGATGGACACCTCCTAACAGAAGCTGTAGCAGTAAAAAGAAAAACAAACAACATAGAACATAGAGGTCAAAAGACCAGGCAAAACTAATATAGAAATGTAACAAAGCACCCGGCTAGCTTAAGAGTAGAAATTACAATGAAGTCCAGCAAAGCCAGAAGGGCGGAGCAGGATTAAATAGGCAACAAAGGTCATTGCTGCAGAGGTTAAATGGGTGGGGGTTCAGCCTGTCAGTGCTCAGATCATATGCCGCATACTGCATCAAATTGGTCTTCATGGCTGTTGCCCCAGAAGGAAGCCTCTTCAAAAGAAGATGCACAAGAAAGACAGCAAACAGTTTTGCTGAAGACAAGCAGACTAAGCACATGGATTACTGAAACCATGTCCTGTGGTCTGATGAGACCAAGCGTGTGTGTGGAAGCAACAAGGTGAGGAGTACAAAGACAAGTGTGTTCTGCCTACAGTCAAGCATGGTGGTAGGAGTGTCATGGTTTGGGACTGAATGAGTGCTGCCACATGTGGGGAGCTATAGTTAACATATTAACATAGTTAGCAAGGCCGAAAAAAGACTTTTGTCCATCCAGTTCAGCCTATATTCCATCAGAATAAATCCCCTAATCTACGTCCTTCTAAAGAACCTAATAACTGTAAGATACAGTATTGTTACGCTCCAGGAGCATTATAGTTCATTGAGAAAACCAGAAATGCTAACATGTACTGTAATTGTGACATAGTGAGCATGATCCCCTCCCTTTGGAAACTGGGCCGCAAGGCTGCAAGGCCGAACTGGGACAAATAAGCAGCCCTGCCACACAAACCCCACCAGCCCACAAACTATAACACTCCTCACCCCGATCAGTGAATTATGCTTTACTTTGTCGTGCCCCTCACTCTCCTAAAAGGAGACATTTGAAGAACCACATGTGAATGGCGCCACAGTGTGTATGATCAATCACAGCTGCATTTACACGGTGCTCTACAGAGCTCCGATTTTCAGGATCATAGGGGTCCCAGCAGTTGGATCTCCAGCAATTGGAAAGTTATCCATTTAAACAGCTTTTCCAATATTTTTATTTGGCCATAGTAATATTGAAAATACTAAACCAATATTGACCCTTCCAAAGTCCAATGTCGCTTCTTTGACAACAGGACAGGAGAAGTGGTACTGTGCAGTGCACACAGGGTCTGCTCCAGGTTTTTTGTGGGCCCCGGGTGAAAGTCTCAGTTGGCCCCTTTAACACATACCACAATTCATAATGCACAGATATAGTAGAGAAATATAGGCATACAATGCCAAATATTTCACTTCTTAAATTACATGATTGATAACTATTGTACATTCTACAATAGGTCATAGATCAGAAACTATAGTCCTCCATACAGTATTATGGGCACCACATAGTCCTCCACACAGTATTATGGGCACCACATAGCGCTCTATACAGTATAATGAGCCCCATATAGTGCTTCATACAATATTATGGGTAGCACATGATGCTTCATACAATATAATGGGCAGCATATATTGCTCCATACTGAATAATGAGCCCCCATATATTGCTCCATACAGAATAATGAGCCCCATATAATGCTCCAAACAGTATAATGCACCCCATATGATGCTCCAGTATATAATGGGTCCTATATTATGCTCTAGTGTATGATAGGCCTCATATGATGCTCCAGTATATGATGGGCCCCATATATTGCTCAAAACATTAAAAAAAAAAAACTGAAATCCTTACCTCTCCTCGCTGGCCGCTGCTCTGCTCCAGACTCCTCAATGTCAACGTGACGTGTCTGCACCTTCTGACCTGAAACGTCGCAGTCAGAAGACGCCACAGTGGAGGAGCAGGAAGAGGTAAGTATCGCAAGTGCTGGGGCCCTGAGCAAGCGGGGGAGGGGTGGACTCTTTATTAGCCCATGTGACAACATTTCAATTACACAGCAGAGAAAGGTTGTTATGGATCTGAAACATTGCCACATGGGCTAATAAATAGTCTGCCTCTTTTTTCACAACTTATCGAAGTGATTATTATATGTAATATATACACATACACACACATAATAAGACCAGATACGGAGAATTACACCATGTATACAGGACAGGAGAAGTATATACAGCATACATAGCTCCACAATATATACTGTGGTAAGGAATATAGAGTGGAGCTGTGTATATAGTACAGGGGTGGGGAATCTTTTTCCAGCCAGGGGTATTTGGAAATTTCTACCATCATTCAGGGGACACAAAAAAAATGATCACCTTGAAAATTACCCCGGTGTATTTAGTCAAACAATTACGGTAACTCACCCTTAATGTGATGGCTGGACCTGCTTCTCTTTGGTGCAGCTGTGATGTTAGGTGATACTGATCATGTTGCTTCTCACAGCTGCTTTTCCAGGTTTGTATTCGCCAGGAGAGCAGTCAACTTTTTGTCATAATAAGTTTTATAAATCATATACATCACCATAGGAGATGCTGTGACTACTGTATATACATCACATAAGAGACACTGAGACAGCTGTATATACACCACATAGGAGACGATGGGACTGCTGTATATGCATCACATAGGAGACACTGTGACTTCTGTCTATACATCACATAGGAGACGCTGAGACTGCTGTATCTATATCACATAGAGAACGCGGAGACAGCTGTATATACATCACACAGGAGATGCTGGGACAGCTGAATATACATCACATAAGAGAAGCTGGGACTGCTGTATATACATCACATAGGAGACGCTGGGACTGCTGTACATACATAACATAGGAAATATTGACACTGCTGTATATACATCACACAAAACTCTGGGATCATATAAATTACAGGAGGGGCTGGGACATATTCATCACCGGGGAGGCTGGGGGGAATAGATATCACTGAGGGGCTATATACATCACTTGGAAGCACAGACTGCAGTGGGGGTATTTATGTCCCTGGGGAATATACATCACTGGTGAGATCACATACAGCACTGGGGGCTATATACATCACAGGTGGGGGCATATACAGTACTCTGGGGGGAAATATAGCACTTCTGAGGCAAATGCAGCACTGGGGAATATACATATCACTTTGGGCACATACAGCTCTGGGGGGGAAATACAGCACTTGGGGAAGGAGGATATACAGCACTGGGGGGGGACAGGCATTGCTGGGGAGGCATGTAGATCACCGGCTGTAGCTCATAGATTACCGGGGGGACACAGATTACCGGGAGGTGGCACGAAGATCACGGGGGCACAGAGATCACAGGGGGAAGCACAAAGATCACAGGGGGGCACAGAGATCACCGGGGGTGGCATGAAGATCACAGGGGGGCACAGAAATCACAGGAGGGCACATAGCTGGAGGGCACAGAGATCACTGAGTGTCACATAGCTGGATGGGACAGAGATCACAGGGGGCACAGAGATAACATGAGGCACAAATATCACAGGGGGTACATAGCAGGGGGGCACAGGGATCACAGGGGGCACATAGATCACAGAAGGGCAGAAAGCTGGGAGCCACAGAGATCACAGGGATACGTATAGCTGGGGGGCACAGATCACACAGGGGCATATAGCTGGTGGGCACAGAAATCACAGGGGGCATACAGCTGGGGGGCAGAGAGATCACAGGGGGAACAGAGATCAGAGGGGGCACAGAAATAACAGGGGAAACATAGCTGGGGGGCACAGGGATCACAAGGGGACATATAGCTATGGGGCACAGAGATCACAGGTGCGGGCACAAATCTGGGGCCACAGAGATCACAGGGGGCCACAGAGATCACATGGGGGCACATAGCTGGGAGACACAGAGATCACAGGGGGGAATATAGTTTGGGGGCACAGAGATTATATTGGGGCACATAGCTGGGGGGGCACAGATCACCAGCAGAAAGTCACAGAAATCACCAGGCACAGAAATCACCAGCAGACAGGCACTGAGCTGCCGGCACAGAGATCACTCTGGACTCTTTGGCAGCAGCTCCTGTTCTGGGAAAGGAGGAAGGGAGAGCATCAGGTGCAAACTACGCCCACCCCGATGACGTAATCATTCATGTGCAGGCAGTGTTCTGTAATGAACTCTGCTTGCACTTGTGGGTTAAAGGGCTGGCAGCTGAAAGGATACAGCTGCCGCCCAAGTATTGCGGACTGCGGGGACCTGCATGCGAGCCACATGCGGTCCACGGGCCTAAGGTTCCCAACCCCTGTTTTAAAGGGCCGGCGGCCCACTTTGCCCCACCGGGCATCTGCACAGTCTCCAAACCTAAACCCTATTCAGCATTTATGGGAAATCCTCAAACGAAAGGTGGAGGAGCATAAGGTCTCTAACATCCACCAGCTCTGTGATGTCATCATGGAGGAGTGGTAAAGGATTCCAGTGACAACCTGTGAAGCTTTAGTGAACTCCATGCCCAAGAGAGATAAGACAGTGCTTGAAAAAAATGCAGGCCACACAAAATATTCATGCTTTTGGGCAAAATTTGGCCATTTTCCCTCTAGGGTCTGCTCGCTTTTGTTGACAATGGTTTAGACCTTAATGCTGTGTGGTTGATTTATTTAGAGAGCACACCAAATTTACACTGTTATACAAGCTGTAAACTGACTACTTTACATTGTTTCAAAATGTTTGGTGCAACAATGCCATTTCTGACTATGAGTGTTTAGTTGCTAATTTTGTATGCTGTGTATAAAGTTAGAGAATAAGAGAAGCAGCCTGCTGTAGATGCTGCACAGATAGAGACATAGAAATGATTTATACCTGATCTTTTAAGTTTATCATATATTGTTCCTGTTTGTTCCTGAATAAAGAAACTCCTTACTTCACAGTAAGGATGAAGTTCCACAGAAACTTGAAGAATAT
>VIAB01009650.1:50456-61643 GCA_009801035.1 Oophaga pumilio | reverse complement strand
GCAGCGCGGACTGGAATCCACATCTTTTCTGCAGTGTATTGTAAACCATGTTTAAATAAAATTTTTAGATTTTAATGATGGAGCTGGAAAGTATTCTTCTCTGTTTTCCCAACAGTTCACTCCTTCCTCTCCTATGCTCCAGGCTGGATACACAATGTACAGAAATGTGCGGCACATTAGATTCCATCTATTGCCTGACCTTGACCATTTTTTTTCTGCAAAAAATAAGTTTGTGGTTCGTTTTTAGCCTGTAACCAATGATAACTCACCATAGAAAGCGAAATTACACTCAATATTATTTACAAAGTTGGATATTAAAAGAGCATTAGACCAAAACAAAGGAGTTATAAAATTGTGCATATCCTTTAAATCCCAGTACAAGAGAATTTTTCTTATTTGAAGGTAAATTCCGGGGTAGTCAACACTTCAGCTCAATAAACTGAGTATATTAAGACATATGTCAAACCTGCAGTTAACTTGTGATTGCAAACAAGGAAGGTCTACTGTATTTTACACATTAGTTAACTTGTATTCACTAGATTTTGGAATTTTCTTTTATTACTTATCTTCTACTGAGTTACAAGAGCAGGCGCAGCAATAACATTTCCAGTGGTTGCTCTTAGAAATAGCCCAGAAGTTAGTAGACATGTCAGATAGACAGATATTTTATTTATTTATTTATTTTACTCATTTATATAGCACCATTAACTCCACAGCACTTTACTAATTTAGCTCATTTAATTAAGCTATTCTTTATCATTAAAGGGTTTGTACCAAGCATGGAAGTTGTATCTATTGATAGGATAGGGCAGACATAGGAAAAGTACGGCTCGCAGATCACGTTGCCGAACCTCTGGCTGTACCTATTGGCCGGTCAAAGGGCTGAAATCTGCACCATGTGGCCTCGCTTTGCCGGCTTCAAAATGGAGATATCAGTTAGTGCAATGGTGTAACAGACAGTAGATGGCTCCCTGCTGCACCAGCATTCAGCCTGTGCCCCTTAGTGACTCAGCACTGCATGCGTGAATAGGTCATGCTTGCTATGCGGAGCCTCAGTCCACACTCTGCACAGACCAGAGCAGCGCATCGGCCGGAACGGGGTTAGGTCAGTAGCTGGAGAAAAATGTGGTGTGCCTTCATACTGCATGGGGGCCTGTGGGATGATTCTACTATCTGTGGGGAACTATGAGGACCATCAAATGTAGCGTAGGGAGCTTTGGGATCATTAGAGCTTGTGGGATGCTGTTTGGTCATCATACTGTGAGGGTGGCTGATAGGCCATATTACTGTGCAGAGCACTGTTCAGTCAAACATACTGGGTGGGTAGTTCTGGGATTATCATACTGTTTGTGGGAAGCTGTTTAGCCTTCACACAGTGTGGGGGTCTGTTTGCTTATCATACTATCTGTGGAGAGTTCCTTAGACCATCAAACTGAGTGTGAAGTTATGGGGTTCATCATACTGTATGTGGAAGGCTGTGGGGGCTTCTTACTGTATGAGGGGTTGTGGGGCCATCTTTAGTGTGTAGGGTGCTGTTGGGCTGTCATACCGTCAGTGGGGAGCTGCTTGGCCATCATACTATGTGGGGGGCTGTTTGCTCATCTTACTGTGTGTGGGAGGGCGTAGTTGAGTATATCATACTGTATGGTTGGCTGTGGGCGTCATTGTCCTCTATATGGGATGGTGGGAGCTATCATTCTATGTATGGAGGGCTGTGGGGACAATCATACCTGTGTGTGAGACCGGTGTAGGTATTATACTGTGTGTGGCGAGCTGTGAGGGCATCATATTGTGTGTGTGGGGGCGAGGAATGGGGGGCCTCATTCTGTGTATGGGGTTTGGTGGCGTCCATCATGCTGTGTGGGACTGTGAGTTCCACTATACTGTGTATGGGTGTCTGTGAGGTATATTATAGTATGTGTGGATGGTAGTTTGGTCCATCATATTGTGTATGAGAGTCTGTGTAGATAGAAACATTAGGATAGATAAGGCAGTGGCAGGCCTTATTAGTGTTCATTGATAGGAACAGTGTAGGTTACAATTAAGTGTTTGGAACCAGCCCAGCATGGGAGGGCACAGGGTCAAGTGTGAGGTTCGTACGAGTTCCATACTTCCATACAGACAGGGAAATGAGTGATGGAAATGTAACGGATCTCGGGAGAGCTGTGGAAATCACTGGAGCTGACAGTATAATCTGGGGTAGGGATAGTCTGAGCTGAACAAAAGTGAGAGCTTGAAATGTACAGTGTTAATGAAAATAGAACTGGAGAATGATGTGCCAGATACTGCGTGCTAAAGACTGATATACTTGAGCCATCCAGTAAAGTTGAACTTGTTAAAGTGAACTGAGTGTCCCCTGGTGTGTGTGCAACTGATCCAGGAGCTAAGGACGTGGATGCAGCGGAGTCCTCCGGCCTACAAGTGAGTGCACAGCAAACTTCACAGCACAACACATATGGACTGGGACACTGTTTGTGGGGTGTCAGGGTGTGGAGAAGCAGTAGCTTACCCATGGCTAGCGCCCTAGGCATCTTACAGTGTTGAACTCATTGATTGGTTGCAGCACTGTTCATGTGAAGTCAGCAATGCAGACAAACTACAGAGACCTGGAGAGTGGTGGTACCAGTTGCTGGACCCAGGAAGGGTAAGTAATACTCAATTTGTTGTTTTTTTTAATAACTACTGCAGCTTATAACAGAATGTTTTCTGAATTGAGACAATTCTTTTAAAATCTTAACATAGATGAAAAGTAGATATGAGATGTAAGTCGGCATGGTGTAGGGGCTCGCGCTCAGCATCTTATTGATGTCTGAGAATGTGGCTCCACTGTCTTCCTTACTTCCGTGAGATTTAGCGCACATGCCCACATGCATGCTCAGTCACTTTTCCTATATGTGACTGCTATAAGGGTCAGGTGGTCTTTTTTCCAGAAATGTGATAGAGGCTACCACAATTTTTTTTTGTTCAAGAGGCTGCACCATCCCTGTCTGTGACTCCAACTACCGGATAGAGGCACATCATGATATCGGACTGGCAAATACAGGGCAATTAAAACTTGTGCAACTGTAGAATTTTGCTAGTTTACTGACTTTTGGGATATTTTAGGAAATCCTGCAGTGAAACCATAGCCTGAGCAGAGCTGTGGATAAAATAAGGGTCATTCATATTTTTACAAGTGACATGAGAGATGTCTGTACTTATATCTACAGAGGTTTGTAACACATCTGCTGTATGAAAGTGAATATTGATGGAGTGTTTTAATCCATTAATATTTCTGTCATGTCACATTATGCACAGTCACATCCTGCCTGACATAATCCAGCATAATTTAATGTGGCAATGCACAGCGGTATAGGTATACAGAGCCAGTGTTAGATAAAGGGATCATCATTTTTCCTTCATTGTGACAGAAAATGGTGACTCAATCTAGAAAAAGAAAGGGGGTTTGAATCATAAGGTTATTATGTGCTGTATTTCCTATGTTGTTATGATAATTATTATCATATTGCAATTATTATTACGAGGTGCCAACAACCGTGCTGTGCCATCTGAAGTATATCATGTTTGACAGTTTATATAAAATCAGAGATTCAACGCCAACATAAACTAAACCATAATAATCTCATGTTACGGAGCTTTGTCTGCAGTCGACTAAAAATGACTACTGTGGACAGACCAAGCACAATTCGCTCCATTGACCCGATCCCAGGGGTGTCCAGGGCTTCACCCTTCAATCCCAGGGGTATAGACTTACACAGTGACCTTTGGGTTGGGGCCACGGAGTTAGTTAGTGGCCAATGGTGCAGGCAGGCAGGGGAGTGAGTTAGCTGGGTCGAAACCAGGAGGGCGGTGCGGTTACTAATTCAGAAGGGAATAGAATGGTCAGGAAACATGACACGGTGAGACAACAGGAATGCAAACAAGCAAAGCAAGAGCTGTAAGCACAACACTGAACCAGAGAAGATAAACTTTAATCGGCTGTGGAAGTCAGAGGTTCAGGAGTTTAAACAGGAAACAGCCAAGGCTCACACAAAAAAAGCAATCTAAACAGCCAGGAATTATCCCCGTAGCTCCTTAACTGAGTAGCACCAAGAGTCCCAGGAATTAAAAATAAATTCCGTGTTGCTGCCCCACTTCACCTGCAAAAAATGTACTGGTGCAACCCAGCGACTGAAGTGGAAACAGATTAGATAGGCATCTCCAAGCTTCATCCTGTCCACACTCTGCCCGCATGAAAGTAGCAAATTTCCAAAATGTTTGTGCAACTTCGAGTTGCGCCAAAGATTTGCGACTTTTCAAAGTGTTTTATGCCAGAAATGTAGTGAAAACGCTTTGATGAATCAGGGCCTTTCATTTACCATGTTTAAAGCGGTTGTCAAGAGGTTGGGTTTTCCTTTATCCATGGATTATTATTAGTGATGAACGAACGTGTGCGGATAACGTCTTATATGGCCATGCTTGTGTGTTATCCGAGTATCTTGGGAATGCTCAAGTATTATGTTCGAGTCCCTGCTGCTGCATGATAGTCTGAACACATGCAGGGATTCACTAACAAACAGGCAATCCCCAAGTGCTCTGAGCACGTTCACTCATCATTACTAATTATAGTGGTTTAAAAAAAAAAAAAGAAGTAATACCTAAATGATCCTCTGTCACTCCCTGTATGGACCTTTCAATGTGTATTATAATACTGCTGATCGGTTCATATATTAAAATGCTGAAAGTTATAAGAAGTGAAATTCAAGATTATGAAGTGAAAATATATCTTTCTATATTCCTGCACTTTTGGTTTTCTATGCTTATATATTACACTTTATTCTTATTATATTAATTCTGAATTACGGTGGATTTCAAACTGTAATTTACTATTAATTTTTGCATATGAGCACTTATGTGGAACACACAACATATGACATTGATTGTTCGTATACTTAGTATATTATTGCGTTTGACCCCACACAGCTTAGGCTACTTTCACACATCAGTATTTTTGTGTCAGGCCTAATTCATCGTATACCTGATAGGACGGATCAGGTGCTGATTTTGAAAAAACTGATGCAACGGATCAGTTTTCTTGCCGGATCCGACCTGACCTTTTCAACCCGGAAAATGCAGGTACGCATGTCCGGACTGAGGAGAGAGAGAGAGACCTTGGTTTCCAGAATCCTGATCAGTCTTTTGACGGATTGCACAAAAGACTGGTCCGGTACCATAGACTTGTATTATTTCCGGCCGCCTGATGCGCCGCTTCAGGCACTATCAGGCGAGTCCACTAAAAAAAACGATACAGTGACCGTCTTGTCCGGCCGCCGGAATGTACATTTCCGCCGGATACGGACAAAAACGGATACAACGCAATGACATCAGGCGCGATCCGGCGCTAATGAAAGTCAATGACAAAAAACGCATCCGGTACCGGATGCGTTCTTTTAACAACACGCCGGATCGCGCCTGACGTCAAAAAACTGATGTGTGAAAGAGGCCTTACTTACCCTAAGGCAAAGAGGAAGACCAGCAATCCGATGGCTTGGTACTATCAAGATAACGGCAGAGAAGACCCTGGTGGACCTATCTAGGCTTCCGCAAGATCGATCTTCCTACAGAGTGTTCATCCATCAAGTCGCCATAGCTCGAGATTGAGCCGAAGACCATTAAAATAAAATATTAAATTAATTTGATAGATTTAATTTCTTTTGCTAAATAATTTGCATGTTGTTGTTTGCAAGATGTATACATTGGCCTCGTTAGAAATGAATCAGTATAAAGTGATTGGAGTCTAGTAGAGAACGGAACAATGATGAATTGCCAAGACCTCACAAGACACAAACCTTGTTTCTCTATCTGACTGCATCTTCCGACTACGGAAGTAAGCTTCATACAGTTCTCACTCTGCCTGTTCACAGGTTTGAGCAAAGCAAGATTGATCCAGCTTCCAAATTAGTCCAAAATTTATTCAAGCATTAAAAACAGAGACTGACGGGCAGACCGCACATGTTCTCAATAGCTACGCGTTTCGATCAATCAGTTGCTCTTTCTCAAAGTTACTAGCAATTGGACATCACACGGTTATATACCCCCCTCCCTGATTAGAAGGACAACCACCTATGGTGCATAATGACTAAAAACAAGAAAAAAGCAAGAAAAAACAAAATATTGATTTGTTTCATACACTCCTTGATATCAATAGATTTGTGCGCAACCTCACGGTGAGAAAACATTTTTTTGGGGATGATACACATGAAGTGTAATGTAATGTTATACCTGAGAATATTTTTGGCAATTTGATGTTTTCTGAGCAATATGCGTTAGAAAATTTGAAAGATCTTAATAGTGAGAGCTTAGGAGTGGATAAAAAAAGTGAATCAGGCTGAACATCTGCTTACAAAAAATCCCTTTTTCTATCCAGTTCACTCTAGGGTGGACTGTATGGAAAAAATTCAATATATTTAAAAACTTGTACTGAGTGCAAATTAAGTTTTGTAGGATGTACCACGCGAAGCTTAAAACTAAGAATTTCTGAACACATAACTGATATTGTCTCTCTAAGGCCTCTTTCACACATCCGGTGTGCGCCTGACGGCGCCCCCGGCATTTAGCCGCAGCGCCACATCAGAAAACCGGATGCGCCGCTTGCGTTTTTTTGCCGGATGGTTTCTGATGCCCGGAGACATCAGGCGACTCCGGCAAAAAAAAAAAACGTTACATGCTGCGTTTTGTCCGGCCGCCGGAATGTACATTTCCGCCGGTTCCGGACAAAACCGCATACAACGCACTGACATGCGGCGCCATCCGGCGCTAATGAAAGTCAATGCAAAAAAAACCGCATCCGGCATTACATTTCGCCGGATGCGGTTGGAAAAAAAATGCCGGAGTGCGCCGTAAGGCGCACACCGGATGTGTGATAGAGGCCTTGCCAGCTCGAGTCGTGCAATGTCTTTTGCATCTAAACATTTTGTATCTCAACACCAGAGAAGCATCTCTTCATTGCAAGTGATGGGGATTGAAAAAGTTAAGATGCCGGCAAGAGGTGGAGATTTAAAAAGAAGGCTTATGACCAGAGAGGCATATTGGATGTTCTGTTTGAAAACATGCTTCCCCAATGGATTGAATGCCCGTAAATAAATTATGTTCCATTGTTAGGTGTAATGGGATTGTATTTATATGGGATATGTTGTATCTGGTATATGTCTTTTGCACTTTTATTGAATATTTTGTTTTTTCTTGCTTTTTTCTTGTTTTTAGTTATTATGCACCATATGTGGTTGTCCTTCTAATCAGGGAGGGGGGTATATAACCGTGTGATCTCCAATTGCTAGTAGCTTTGAGAAAGAACAACTGATTGTTCGAAACGCGTAGCTATTGAGAGCATGTGAGGTCTGCCCGTCAGTCTCTGTTTTTAATGTTTGAAAACATTTTGGACTAATTTGGAAGCTGGATCAATCTTGCTTTTTTTCATATGTTTGCACGTGAAGACTACACGGGATCCGTGCTTCCACGCACCACTGGCCAAGGCAGGTGAGCTGTTTTTTTTCTACATTTTGTTCACAGGTTTAGCAGAAGAGGTCCACTGTAAAAGTGGCAATGTGCTGTTATCCGGCTTATATCAAACATTTCGATTTTATACATCTTATGTATATTCATGAGCTGTCAATCATGGTCATATCTTCCATATGTTCAACTGTTCTCAGCAGAATATAGTTTCATCCAATGTTTTATTCTCAGCGTGATTCCATGTAACTCAAACTCTTGCTTCCCAGCAAACACATAGGGTATCACAGATTTCTGCGATGTTTGACCATGATTTAATATTTAAAATAATAATGTATCTTTTATGGAAACACAAAGCCAATGACAACATTAAATATGCTGAAGTCATTGGCCGAGCTCTGGTGAAGTAGTGACACCTGGAGGCCATAAAAAGAGAAGGAACACGTGGAAATGAATGCAATGGACAATATCAAGATAAGGAGCAATTAGAAGAAGATTCATTTAAACCATATTTAATGTTAGCTGTATAAAAGCATTGATGATGAAAATATAATATAATTGTTGCCAAAAAGGAAATGATCACTTTCCCTTCCATGTGATATTGAAAGATATCTATATCATAAAGGAGGCTCCATTCATTGAGCCAAGGCAGACAGCCAGTAACATAGAGTAGCTCTTGTTCCAACAGATAAATGATCATTTATGGAACACTAGAACATTAGAAAGAATTTTCATTTATCTAAATGTTTGGCAGAAAATGCTCCTTTGCTGGGGAAATATATGGCTGTGTAGATTAACTATGTTTTTATTCAACACAACCAAACAATTAAAAGAATAGCTATTTGCAACTGTATTTGTATCTACAATCTGGATAGATGATCATAAAATATTATCCGGAGAAGGTTTGCTAAATTCATTTCTACCTTGTTTTTCTAGGGAACATTACACTTTGATGTTCATTGATGTTTAGTGCCGCATATTGTCACAGGGGGGATTTGTAAACGCCATTCAGAAAAGGTCACGAGGCCCATAGGGTAATAACTAGAGGACAGTAAATGTTTTGCTCAGGAGCAGATAAAAAGTAATAGACAATCCTGAGATGGAGAGGGTACATCAGCAAATAACCCCATTACACAAACAAATAGCTCAAAGAGCAACATGTATAGATTGTTTCAGGTCATGTGTGCACACATAATTTATAATAGAAATATAATTTTCAAGCGGGCTTCATCAATGTCGGACTGAGGTGCAAAGGACGCATCAGTAACATTGATTCCGGGGTGTACGTTTCAGCTGCATGCAAATATCACATTACGCTATTTCACAAATTTACCAATGCTTCTGTGTAATAAGAAGCTAGATAATTTAATGGATAACAAGAAAGTATAAGAAAAAAATATGTAAACACATAACATCATCAGTTACATATAAATGTATATCATTTTAATTCTCTAGGAGGAAGAAAAGGCACTAAGAAGAAAAAAAATGTGCCAGTAAAGGTATAATAGCTAGTGTGAGAGAACAGATTTCATTTTGTGTCTGTGATCTCCGTTTAGACTTTTAAGGCTGTGGTTCCACGGTCCGGAACCACAGTGCTTTGGACGGAGCGGAAATTCGGCTCCGTCTAAGCCCCGCCCCCTTTCTGACGCACGCTCTTTCCGGAGGTGTTTAGGACACCTCCGGAACACCTCCGGAAAGAGCGCAGGGCTACATAGCCCTGTGTGAAATTCTGTTGCGGCGACGCACCGTCGCCGCAACACGCTAGGACATGCTGCGGTCTGAAAGGACGCGCCACATGTCCGTTTACGCAGGTCTCCCGCCTGCGTGTTGTTACGCATAGTGGAGACGGGATTTCTTGAAATCCCCTCCACTATGCTGTAACATCTGGACGCTGCGTGTTTGGTGCTGCGCCAGCGCACAGCGCCAAACACGCAGCGTTTCCTGACCGTGGAAACTCACCCTAACTCCCATACCATGGTGATCAAATAACACTGCTGGGCGGGGAAGTTTAGCATTTCTATTCATGCCCCTAAAGTTTCTATTGTCTACATTTTTAGGAAGGAACTTCCCGTTGCATGTGACAGTATTTAACCTTAGACTCTGTATTAATACACCAGAAGTCCTGAGTACACCATACAAGGCTGTGCTGTGCTTTTACCAAGCGCTGGTTAAACAAATCTTATTATTTTGGGGTTCAAAAGGCATAGAAGAGAGAAGATTTTGCTCACAGATAACAGGTCCAGGGTTTACTGGACACATGTACTTGATGGACATATGTCTTTGATGATACTGTACTATTATCTGGTGGTAAAACGTGCTAATATTGTGGTGTAATATACATTGCTCAAAAAAATAAAGGGAACAGTTGAACAACACAATGTAACTCCAAGTCTATTACACTTCTGTGAAATCAACCTGTCCAGTTTTGAAGCAACACTGACTGTGAATCAATTTCTCCTGCTGTTGTGCGAATGGAACAAACAGGTAGAAATTATCGGCAATTAGCAAGACAACCCCTATAAAGGAGTGGTTCTGCAGGGGGGTGACCACAGACCATTTCTCTGTTCTCATCCATTTTGGCTGTTGTTTTGGTCACTTTTGCATTTTGTCATTGCTCTTACCCCTAGAGGTACTGTACAGTAGCATGCGGCAGTGTCTACAACCCACAGAAGTTGCTCAGGTAGTGCATCTCATCCAGGATGGCACATCAATGTGAGCTAAGGCAAGAAGCGTAGCTGTGCTTGTCGGTACAGTGTCCAGAGCATGGAGCAGGAATCATGAGATATGGAGGGCGCCGTAGTAGGGCAACAACCAAGCAGCAGGACCGCTATCTCCTCCTTCATGCAAGGAGGGATAGGAGGTTCAGTGCCATACCTCCAGCAGGCTACTAACATCCATCTGTCTGCTCAAAGTGTCAGAATCAAACTCCATCACAGTGGGTGTTATGAGGGCCTGATGTCCACAAGTGGGTGTTTAGCTTACAGCCCAACCCCATGCAGGACGATTGACATTTGTCAGAGAACACCAAGATTGGCAGATTCAACAATGGCAACCTGTGCTCTTCACACATGAGAGCAGGTTCACACTGAGCACATGTGACAGATGTGCAGAGTCTCAAGACACCGTGGGGAACGTTCTGCTGCCTGCAACATCCTTCAGCATGACTGGTTTGGCAATGGGTCAGTAATGGTGTAGGAAGGCATTTCTTTGAAGGGCCGCACATCCCTTCATGTGCTAACCAGAAGTACTCTGACTGCTATTAGGTACCGGGATGAGATTCTCAGACCCATTGTGAGACCATAATCAGGTGCACTGGACCCTGGGTTCCTTCTGATGCATGACAATTCTAGGCTCAAGCGTGTCAGCAGTTCCTGCATAATGAAGGCATTGATGCTATAGACTGGCCTGCCCGTTCTCCAGACCTGAATCCAGTCAAGCACATCTGGGACATCAACCAACGCCACGTTGCACCACAGACTGTCTAGTCTGATGCTTTAATCCAGGTCTAGGAGGAGATCCCTCAGGAGAACATCCTCCGCCTCATCAGGACCATGCCCAGGCATTGTAGGGAGGTCATTCAGACACGTGGAGGCACACACACTACTGAGCATCATTTCCTTGTCTTGAGGCATTCCCACTGAAACTGTATCAGCCTGTAATTTGATTTTTCTATAGGATAAGAATTTTGATTTACATTGA
>VIAB01009649.1:45661-57329 GCA_009801035.1 Oophaga pumilio | reverse complement strand
AGGATCTGGCTGTATTGTGCACTGTCAAAAAGCAAATGGAGAAAGAAAAAAAGGGCTCTGTGTTGCTTTGCAATAAAATAAGCTCTATTAACCTGGCCAAATTTTTTTTTCCCAAGCCAATTAGACCTGGGGCTAGGAATATACGCTCAATATATCCTATAGGTAGCAGTAGCAGCACCAGCAGACAGGAAGGTAATGGACCCTCTTGATATATGCAATGATATCTATATACACACATACAGTGCCTGCAGGCATTGCACTGATATGTATAGAGCGACGTACAATCCCCTGCCTACCTAACACTGGAACCTATATACTCCAGAATTAGTCCTTAGAAGGACTGTTGGTTTAGCTGGATTTGAGTACTTTAGGATGGTAGACCCCACACTGACTAAAAAATCCCCAAATCTCTCCCTACACTATGTAAATCCGGAGCTGAATGCGCCGAGCATTGCAGCGTCTGGTCTCTTATACCCCTGATGCTGTGCTGCCAGCCAATCACTGCACGACCACAACAAATATGGCAGCGGTGTATCATTGCCTGGCAGACAATCCCTGCATCGTGATTGGGTCTCTAAAGATCACCAAAAAATCTGGGTGGAGACCCGAGTTTCCGCCAAGTAATCCCGGAAATGCTCAGTGCTCGCCGAGTACACCGAGTACCGTGATACTCGGGCGAGTAACGAGTAGTGGCGAGCACGTTCGCTCATCACTATTAAAGATGCTATATTATAAATTGTATCTTAAAATCAACAGACATTACTGTGGCCATAAACCTTTCTACACAACCTTTGAGGATCCTGTACATGTACCAATTTGTGCCATGTCTGGACCCATGTGGCAGAAATCACATCTGGTTTACATAAGGGCATCCTGAACAGCAATGGATAGAAAAAGTCATGATATTTGAAACTTAAAATACAAGGTCTTCCATGAATATCTGAATAATGTGAATATATAAATTTGGCATTCTTAGAAAATGGAAATAGAACTATGATAGCAATTTTAGAGTAAATTAATATTCTGGAACCTTTCCCTAGCTATCTCTAATTAGTTAAAACTAATTAGCATTTTTTATGCTGTTAGGCAGAACACTTCCATCTATAGAAGTAATGTATTTTAAAGGTTTTTATATGCATCACACAGGGAAGTGAAGGGAACAATTTACAACTATGCAATCTCCAGATGGAAGCACTTAATCTAATCAGAATCCTATTTTGTGCCACTGCTGCTCATGACTAGGCTTTTAGGGCTTAAGGAACAAAATGTGTTCTATTCGGACTTGGGTAAGATTAGAGCTTACTAAAGCCAAGAGATGGGCAATTATCTTGATTCACACATTTTACACCTGAAGCAGAGAAAACAATAGGAAATAAAATCACTGCTGTTTTTCTTTCAACATGTGTAGTTTTAAATTGTGGGTCAGATTTTTTTTTTGTATGTCCTAAATACCCCCTGCACAAACTGTTCTGACAAAGAATGGCAAAACAAAAGCTCTGAAAAATATTGCAAAAATGTGCCTTTGTTGCAATTCCTTTCCCTATTATATTTTGTGAAACCACAGCAACAGCTAATTATGTTTTAAAACTTTATAACCTAGTGTATTTCCTACTGAAACAAACACATACACAAAGTGTGTCTTTTTTGGTACTTTTTAGTTTACTTCTTTAGCCTAGAAGTAAATTCAAAGTGCTGCTATACTACTGTTAAGCCCCTGTCACACACAGCGATCTCACTAGCGAGATCGCTGCTGAGTCACTAGTTTTATGACACAACAGCGATCTCCCAAGCGACATCCCTGTGTGTGACATTCAGCGGCGATCAGCCCCCCTGCTGGGTATCGCTGATCGTCGCTGAATGTCCTGGACATTTTTTTGATCGTTGGTCTCCTGCTGGCCAGCACGCATCGCTGCATGTGGCAGGCAGGAGACCAGCTATCAGCTGGTAACCAAGGTACACATCGGGTTTCCAAGCGCCAGGTGGCGCCTGGAAACCCGATGTGTACGTTGGATACCAGCGTGCTGCTGCAGGGGAGCTGGCAACCAAGGTACACATCGGGTTTCCAGGTGCCACGCAGCGCCTGGAAACCTGATGTGTACCTTGGTTACCAGCTCCCTGCACCAGCGGGCTGGTATCCAACGTACACTGCGGGTAACTAAGCGACGTTACCTGCAGTGACGCTGTCCTGATCGCTGCCTGTTTGGCAGCTCACCAGCGATCATGTAGCGACACACCAACGATCCTGACAAGTGCATATCGTTGTCGGGATCGCTGGTGTGTCGCTATGTGTGACGGGGCCCTTAGCCCAAGAGTCCTAGGGCATACAAATCCCACAAGGTTAGTTTTAACAAGTCACACTCAACCATATATGCCACATACTGATGAGCCAAGATAAATTATCTCCTACAAAAGGGGCTACACGTGGCCATGAAATTATGAGGACACATCAAAGATGATACAAAACATAGCCACCGAAGTGGAAAAAGATGTACACGTCCATTACAGAAAAATATACTATACGTCCAAGACAATACAAGTGAGAAAAATGGGGTAGGGATACCCACACTGGGTGTAAACCATTCCACAATTAAAATAAAATAGAAAAGGGACACACCACCCCCAGGGACCCTGAAGTAATACACTACATATGAACATGCAAATATGCAATAAATGCTCAATAATAAATATAATATACCATAATAGGAACAAGACAAAATCCTTGCTTGGCCTAAAGCCGTCCACAGGACAATAAGGAGCAGTATCTGGTTATAGAAATAGGCAGATTTAGAAATGCTCTAAGATTTAAACAAAGACAACAGTCCCATTAATTGGACATGGGGCACATATTGCCATAATGGTGGAGCTGAAAAAAACCTCCATCTCTTATTATAGTGGAGACCATTACTTATATAAATGGATTACTGCCAATATCAACCAGCCATATTTACCTGTGGTTAAAGTGCGGCGTGCCTGGTGCTCTTCATACCCCTTACCCCTCCCCTCCCCTGGGACTAATCGTTCCTGTAAAAGCACAAAGAGGAACTTGCTGTGGATCTATGTCCGTTTCTATCGGTGAGATCAAACCAATTTTTATATTATAGCACTGGTTTGCATAAGCACTTTATCTATGTGTTTTTTTGTGTCATGTATTTTGTCCATTTTAATTTTAGTTATTAAAAGTTAAGTTTTACTTATTGAGAGACTATCCGAGCTATACTCTATTCACAATTAAACATGAAGCTATGCATGCGTACCAGGTAGAGATGGAGGAAGACATGAGACAGACTACCCAGTCTAGCCTCATCTCATCTGTTCAGAAGGCATTGGGCAACAATGAAGAGGTGGAGGCTGAGTAGGAAGAGGATGATGAGGAACAGGCATTGTTGCCTAGCGCAATAGAGGCTAGTACCCACACAATGTTTATCACCTGTCACCTACGTGGATGGGCTGAGAAGGGGAATGAGGAGGAGGAGGAGAAGGAAGAAATAAAAAGTCATGAGCATAGTGGAGACAGGGAAATGTTGGCTGTAGGGAGCTTGGCACATATGGCTGACTTTATGTACCTCTGCCTTTCCTATCATTCCTGAATTATATTTATCTTGGCCAAAAAAGAGTACTGGTTGTTCACCCTTCTAGACGCATGCTTCAAGGAGAACTTTGCATCTCTCCTTCCTGAAATGGAGAGGTAAAAAAGGTTGCTGTACCAGAAGGCCATTGTTGAAAATACTTTGAAACAATTCCCATCAGACAATGCTAGCAGCAGGGGGCAAGCTTCCTCCTTGTACAAACAAGGAGGAGAGTCGAGGGAGACACACAATAGAGGCAGGGGTAGACTGTCAAAGGCCTGGGCCAATTTCATGACATCATCCCAGCATCCAGGGCCTGATGACCGGGTAATTTTGACAAGGAAGGAAAATTTTTTAAAGATGGTCAAGCAATACCGAGCTGAGCAAACAAGCATACTCCCTAATTATTCTTCGATCTTCAACTGTTAGGTCTCAAAACTAGACATCTGGCATAAGATGTCCCTTTATGCCTTGGAGGTGTTGTAATACGCTGCTGCTGGCGTCTTGTCTGAGCGGGTTATTAGTGATGCAGGGGGTCACAACAGACAGTCGTTTTCGCTTGTCAACAGATAATGCTGACAGGCTCTCTCTGCTAAAAATTAAGAAAGCCTTGGTTAGCCCCCACTTTTAAACATCACCAGATGACAGCAGCACAGAAAGTGATTTTAATGTTCAATATTTGAATGAAGCCCTCCAGTTGTTGCCTTCAATAGTGTATGGATGACCTTCCTTATAATGTTTTCCTGCCTTAGTCCTTTGTGCACAGCCTTTATGAGTGTGGGTCTATCTCAACTACACTTTAAAAATATATGAATAAGGCTTGCTAGTTGTTGCCTTTCAGTGGTCTATGGATGACTGGATGATGCTTCTTATAATTTTTACCTGCCCTTGTAGTATCTCCAAAGCCTTTATGAGTGTAGAAGTACATCAATTACACTTTCAAAATATTTACATTCAAATTCGTTTTGGTGGTATATAACACTTTTAAAAGCTTTTAAAAAATTGTCTGGATTCTGTTACTGATCGATACAGTATTCCATGCTCTGTGGTATAGTTGGTTGGTATATAAACCACTACAAAAAAGCAGTGAGAAATTTGTCTGTATTCAATAACTGATCCATACTGTGTTCCGTGCTCGGTGGTACATTTCATTGGTATATATATCACTACAAAACAGCAGTGAGAAATTTGTCTGGATTCAATTACTGATCCATACTGTATTCTGTGCTCTGTGGAACATTTTGTTGGCATATTTAACACTACAAAAAACAGTGAGAAATTTATCTGGATTTAATTACTCATCGATTCAGGTTTATTTGCTTTCTGTTACATTGCGGTGTTCAATGATTCCTCCAAACACTGTTACGCTGTTCTTGCTACATTTCACTGGTATATTAAGCTCTTAAACACCTTTCTAAAAACTTTTAGTGATTCAAGGATTCATCCATACACTGTAATACAGTTCTTGTTACATTTTGCTGGTATATTAACCACTTCACAACCTAGGGTTTTTTCTGTGCTTACATTTCTGTTTTTTGTTCCCTTTCTTCTCAGCGCTATAACTATTTTATTTTTCTGTCAATATGGCTGTGTGAGGGCTTGTTTTTGTGGGTTGCACTTTTGAAGAACACCATTGATTTTACCATATCGTGTACTGGAAAAGGGGTAAGAAATTCAAAGTGCGGTGAAGTTGCAAAAAAAGGTGCAATTCCACAATTTTTTTTTCCATTTTCCCTAAATGCTAAAATTGGCCTGCCAGAATGATTATCCAGGTCATGACAAGTTTGCAGATACTAAACATGTACAGGTTCTTTTTTATTTAAGTGGTTCAAAGAAAATTCAAAGTTTGCAAAAAAAGGTGCCATTTTCTGAGACTTTTAGAGTCTCCATTTTGTGGGATCTGAGGCTGAATGAGGGCTTTTTTTTTGCGCGCCAAGCTGATGTTTTTATTGATACTATTTTGGGGTAAATATGATGTGTTGATCGCCTGTTATTGCATTTTATTGCAATATTGTGGCGACCAAAAAATCTTAATTCTTTAGTTTTGGTCTTTTTTCTCGTTATGCGCTTCTGGTAGTTCAACTCACGTGGTGGTATGCAGAGGTAAAAATAGGAACACCATCTCTTTAAATCTTCAGTTGGTTTATTGTATTATGGCATAAACCAACAAAGGGAGGAAATAAATGCAGCCATTCTAGCTAAAACAGAAAACAACAAGAAAAAAAACTTCAACACAGTCCATACCTATGCATGTGGCACCTCGCCTTGGAGCAATACAGGTTCAGACTCTGCTCAGGGCACAAAACCACTGGAGACTCCTCTCTCCAGTCTAGCTGCCCCAGACTGCCTGTAGAGCCCATTTATTTAAACCCCAGACCATGTGACTCTTTCCATCATGTGACTGACCACATGATCATGACATCACACAGGTCCTGTCAGCTCTGCAGGTAGAGATAAAGTGGACCTCCTCCCACCTGCTCTATGAAGGTCCACATGAAACCAGACAATTATGCAACTTTAACTTAACCCTCACAATACGTAGTGTGTTGGAGGAAAATACTCTGGTTTCATATCACTGATACCATTAAGTTTTTTAAGTTTAAGAACTTTTTTTTACTTATCACTTGCTTCAATAGTCTCTATAGGAGACTTGAAGCTGCGATCATCTGACCGCTTGTGCTACCCATAGCAGGGCACTGTAACATGGTTCTTATTACATTTCGCTGGTATATTAAACTTTGATAAAAAGCTTCCAAAACTTTTTATGAATTCAATGATTCATGTACACAGTTTACAGCCTTTACATTTAATTTTTCTCCTGCTGAATTCCTAGATTCCTCTTTCAATGCCCCCATAATGTATGATGCCAATAAAAGTACCCCTCAAACACAGTATGATACCCCCATGATTAATTTCTCAACATTAGCCTCCACATGCAAGTATAATGACCCTAGTGTACCCCACCTCAACTCCCAAGGCAAAGTCTGGTGACTCCAACACAGTATGATCCCTCAACTGTGACCCAACACACAGCCCTCCATGCAGTATAATGGACATACATACAGTTTCAAGGCCCCACACCTCTCCACACTATATAATGGCCCACACTGGCTCTCCAAACAGTATAACGGTCCCCACATAGCCCTCCACACAGTATGATGGACCCCACACAAACCTTCATACTGTATAATTGCTTGCACGCAATATAATGGGCAAACATTGCCCTCCATATAGTATAATGGGCCCCATATAGTACTCCATATAGAAAACCCCCAGAATTCTCCATATAGTATAATGTACTCCCCATGGTCCTTCATACAATATAATGCACCCCCATGGTCATCCACACAATATATTGTCCCCCCATGGTCCTCCATACAATATGGTACACCCCCATGGTCATCCACACAATATAATGCCCTCCCATGGTCCTCCATACAATATGGTACACCCCCATGGTCCTCCATACAATATAATGCATCCCATGGTCCTCTGTACAATGTAATGCAACACATGATCCTTCTTACAATATAATGCACCCCCATGGTCCTGTATAAATTATAATGCACCCCCATGGCCCTCTATACTCTATTATGGTCACCAGTCACAGATTTAAAAAAAATAATACAATACTCACCTCTTCTCATTCCACCCAATGCTCCTGCCTCCTTAGCGTGTGGTGTGATGCGTCGAACATCTCAGAACAGTGGGCACGCTGTAATGACATGATCGTGCCTGTTTCTCTGACACATCAGATGCCGAGGAAGAATGATGGTGTTAGGGTTTGTTGATCGCACCAAATAAAACTTATGATAAGGTGTGATCGCAACCCGGGGTCCACCGTGTGGCGATGGAGAAACCACAGCTATGAAACAATGGCAGAGCATAGTTGCAAGCAAGCACCGTAATCACAACGAGTTAAAGGTCACATGGTGTGAACAGAGTGCTAAGTACCTGACTCTCTTACTTCTCAGAGCAGCACACAAACGGAGAGCACTCTAAGTTATGCCCTGTTAAACGTCACAGGGGCATAGTAGGAATGACGCTAGTTGGGGCCCTATAACTCACCCCCACTATGCTGGTGATTGAGCCAGCCCTGTCATGCGGTTTGTGTAACTAGCATATGCGATGAAGTCACCCGGTGCAGGTGCTAAGCTCAAGGCTAGTAGCAGTTATCTTAGTGCGCCGAAGCGTGCTCCAGAGGACCTTTTATACATTCCTTGTTAAGTCCAGTCTGACAGGACCTTGCTCGTGGACCAATCCGGAACTGTCACGTAACCTGAGCAGTTGACGACTGACCACCAATGAGAGGTCGCCTCACGAGCATGCTCAGTAGGGTGATTTCTGGACTTAGGCTCTGAACCGTCTGTTCGCCACTGCCTATTGCTTGTTACTATAACTTTTGCTGGAGAGCCAGAAGTAACCAAGTGAACAGCACGAGTCTGAGCAAGAAGCTGGGACCGCTGTCTTTGCTGAGCAGCATCCACTGCGGCCGAAGCTGAATAGGAAACCGCAGAAGATGACACAGCTTTGGATCTACCCTGTGCAGCAGGAGAATCATTGCGAGTAACATAACTCCCCTTCTAGTGCCCCCTCCCCGGCAAACCTCACTCCTCTCAAAAGCCGCAATAAGCTGGGAGCATGAATGTGCTCAACAGGCTCCCAGGTCCTATCCTCTGGTCCATGACCCAAAAAAATTTTTTGCCACGTACCACTTGGCACCGACAATACCATTCACCTCATTATTGTCCAAAGACGCACCCGAAGTCCCAGCAGAAGACTCAGAAAACCGAGACATGTGAACGGGTTTCAAGAGGCAGACGTGAAAGGTGTCCGTGATATTCAGGCGTGGCGGAAGGGACAGGCGATATACCACAGGATTTACCTGCTGAAGGACTTTGAAAGGACCTAAATAGCCAGGAGCAAATTTAGTGAACTCCACATGCAACTTGATATTACGGGCAGACAACCAACTAAATCGCCGGGCCAAAGACAGGAGTGGGGCGACGATGCGCATCAGCAGAGACTCTCATTCTCTCCTTAGAGGCCTTAATAGCATCCTGTGTGCAGTCCCAGATGTTATGAGCCTCCACTGCCCAATCCATCACCCTAGAGTCGGTAGAAGAGACAGGTATGGGCACGGGGATGCGCGAATGCTGACCGTAGTTGAGGAGAAACGGCGTCTGCCCTGTAGAATCGACAATAGCATTATTAAGGGCAAACTCTGTCCAGTGTAGTAAGGATGCCCAGTCATCATGCCTGGCAGAGACAAAGTGCAGTAAATACATGACCAGACTCTGATTGGCCCTCTCCACCAATCCGTTCATCTCGGGATGATATGTTGAAGAGAGATTAAGCTCAATACTGAGAAGCCGACAGAGATATTTCCAGAACAGAGAAGCAAACTGGGGGCCCCGGTCACTGACTATTTTATCAGGCATCCCGTGAAGATGGAAGATATGCTTCACAAAAAGCATGGCCAGAGCCAGTGCCGACGGTACACGTGGAAGGGGAACTAGATGTACCATCTTGGAGAAATGATCGGTGACTACCCAGATGACAGTATTGTTACGGGACTTGGGCAAGCCCACAATGAAGTCCATCCCGACCATCTCCCAGGGTCTATCTGCCACCGGCAGGGGATGTAACAAACCCGTGGGCCTCTGCCGGGAAGGCCGGTTCTTGGCACACGAAACACATGCCTGAACGTAGTCCCTAATGTCATGTGCCATCCGCGGCCACAAATATGACCTTGCCAGAATCTCAGTAGTCCTCTTGGTCCCGATGTGCCTACCCAGCTTAGATGTGTGAGCCCAAGAGAGGACCTCCGGCTGCAGGTTCGGTGGTGCAAGAGTCTTGCCCAGAGGCACCGACTCAAGCGAAACCAGAGCCACCGTTCACAGAATCTCCGAGGGAACGATTAGCTGTGGCTCGTCCCCTTCTTTGGAAAAGATGACAGAATGGGACAAGGTGTCAGCCCGTAAATTCTTCTCCCCTGAGAGAAAATGTATAGTAAACTTAAAATCGGGAGAAGAAAAGAGACCACCTGGCCTGGTGAGAATTTAGCCATTGGGCTGTCTGCAGATAGAACATATTTTTATGGTCCTTGAACACCTGGAGGGGATGCCGAGCTCCCTCCAGTAGATATCTCCATTCGGAGAAGGCCAACTTCATGGCCAGTTGCTCCCTGTACCCGATGGAATAATTCTTCTCCGCCGGTGAGAAAAACTTAGAGAAGAAAAAGCAGGGCCGTTACTGACCATTAGCATCCTTCTGGTACAAGACAACTCCTGCACCGACGGAAGATGCATCGACCTCCAGAATAAAGGGCTTAGCCACATCTGGCCAACAGGAGCCCTAGCAAAATGGGACTTTAAGGAGACAAAGGCCTCAGAGACCTTCTTAGACCATAACTTAGGGTTAGCTCCCTTCTTGGTGAGAGCTACCAAGGGAGCAGCCAGAGTAGAGAAGTGGGGAATGAACTGGCAGTAGTAGTTAATAAATCCCATAAAGCACTGCACCGCTTTAAGGAAATGTGGCTCCTGCCAGTTCAACACTGATTCCACCTTGGCAGGATCCATAGCCAAACCCTTGGCTGAGATGATTTAGCCAAGGAATGGTAGGGACTCCTGCTCATAGACGCACTTCTCAAGTTTGTCGTAGAGAGAGTTGGCACTCAAGAGTTCAAAGTCTCTGGCAACATCTCTGCAATGAGCATCCAGATCGTGAGAGAGAATAAGGATGTCATCCAAATAGACGACTACTGAAGTGGATAAAATCTCCCGAAAGATGTCATTGCCAAAGTCCTGGAAGACAGCGGGAGCATTACAGAGACCGAATGGCATTACCAAGAATTTGTAATGCCCGTCCCGAGTGTTAAAGGCAGTATTCCATTTGTCACCCTCTCGAATACGTATTAGATTATAGGCGCCACGCAGATCTCATTTGGTAAATATCCTCGCACCCCGCAGTCTGTCGAAAAGCTCAGAGATAAGTGGCAGAGGATATTTATTTTTAATGGTGATCGCATTCAGACCCCTATAATCTATGCAAGGACGGAGTTCCCCGTTCTTCTTTTGGCCGAAGAAGAACCCAGCTCCAGCAGGGGACACTGACTTATTAATAAATCCCCTCGCCAGATTCTTCTTAATATACTCCGCCATCACCTCAGTCTCCGGGAGCGACAGAGGGTAAACACGCCCGTGAGGGGGCTCTGCCCCCTGGTATGAGGTCAATTGGGCAATCATAGGACAATGAGGAGGAAGAGTCTCTGCATTTTTTTAGAGAACACATCCGCATACTGCCAGTAGTGTTTGGGAAGTGAGGTTAGATCTGCTGTAACCTCGGATGACCCAACCAGGACTTGGGCCTTGAGACACTGTCCCTCGCATGACCTACTCCATCCCCATATACTCCTAGCAACCCAATCAATATGGGGTGAGTGGTGATGCAACCAAGGCATACCCAGCAACACCTCATCAATACACTCGGGGATGATCAGTAAAGAGATTAACTCCTGGTGTTTTGGAGAAAACTCGAGGGTAATAGGAATGGTCTGATGGGTGATTTGGTAGGGTAGTGCCGAGCCATTAACCACTCGGATAGTAACAGGCTTATAGAGCATCACAAGTGGTATTGCATGCCGGTGGGCAAAGGAAGAGGACATGAAATTACCCTTTGACCCGGAGTCCACGCAAGGCTCTGCAATGAGTGAGGTCGACCCATAGGACAGTGTCACCTTAAATGTTAATTTGGAGGACATCTCCGATGAATCTGGAGCACCCCCTCCAATAACTACTAGTGGCAGACATTCTCCCTGACGCTTGGGACACCTATGGGTGACATGACGAGCCTGCCCAGAAACCGGACAAACTGGAGATTTATCCTACGCCCGATGAACCTCCAGAGGTTCCCTCAGTACGTTAGTCTGAGTCAGAGACCCCAATGGATTGGTAAAATTAGGTGCCAACCGAATCCTTTGCCTACACTGTGCTCGTTCCAACCTTCGTTCGGCATACCGAAGGTCTATACGAGTGGATATAGATATTAAGTCCTTCAGTGTACACAATGTTCCAAATTATTATGCAAATTATATTTTTCTC
>VIAB01009649.1:20797-32914 GCA_009801035.1 Oophaga pumilio | reverse complement strand
AGATAGCGGTCCTGCTGCTGGGTTGTTGCCCTCCTACGGCCCCCACGTCTCCTGGTGTACTGACCTGTCTCCTGGTAGCACCTTTAGCCTCTGGACACTATGCTGGCAGACACAGCAAACCTTCTTGCTACAGCTCACATTGATGTGTCATCCTGGATGAGCTGCACTATCTGAGCCACTTCTGTGGGTTTTAGAGTCTGTCTCATGCTACCACAAGTGTGAAAGCACAACCAACATACAAAAGTGACCAAAACATCAGTCAGAAAGCATTGGTACTGATGGTTCAAGAGAATGCCAAGAGTGTTCAAAGCAGTCATCAAAGCAAAAGGTAGCTACTTTGAAGAACCTAGAATATAAGACATAATTTCAGTTGTTTCACACTTTTTTGTTAAGTATATAATTCCACATGTGTTAATTCATAATTTTGATGCCTTCAGTGTGAATGTACAATTTTCATAGTCATGAAAATACAGAAAAATCTTTAAATGAGAAGGTGTGTCCAAACTTTTGGTCTGTACTGTATATGTGTGTGCGTCACTGACATCTATATATGTATCTATTCTAGGTGTATATATCTATTCTATCTACTATTGTATTCTAACCTGTCACGCTGTGATTTTACTGTATATGATAGATGTATTGCCGGCTTTTCAAAGGACATCTGTGTAAAAATCGGATAGAACTCGCATGGTCCGAGTGCTGTGCGTTTTTTTGCACCCATAGGCTTGCATTGGCGAGTCTCGGCCGAGTCTTAGTGCCAATAGCAGCATGCTGCAATATTACACGCACCCCCAATACGCCTGAGAAAATAAACGCTGATGTGAACTGCCCCATAGATTAACACTGGGATGTTTTCTCACATAGTACTTGGCCGTATTCTATGGTAGTGTGACTCTGGCCTAAGACTAACGCTAACCCTAACCCCAAGTCTAATGACCCTCGGTTCCTGGTCTGCTGTGATCGGGAGCCGAGTGTTAGTGCTCCCATCCTCTCGCATGACAGGATCGGAGCACAGCTGCAGAGGAGAAGAAGAATGTAATTTCTCCATCTCTTCTGCTGCCAGCTTCGGTGGGATATTCGAGTGCAATGCGATGTTTCACACGCACCCATAGACTTGTATGGGAGGCTCCAGTGAACACCAGGTAGCTGCATAGCCATGCCCCTTCATTGGCAGGCCTGGTCCTGTGGCACAGTGGGTCCACTAATCCATGGGCTCCACCATTGGGCGTAACAACCTTCCAGTCTCGGACTGGATAACTGAGCTCTGAATCAACACACCGACAGCTCAGCACACCACTGTACACCATTGGATGACTGAGCTATCGCTAACTGCACCCATGACACACTGAGGGGAGGAATTGTGGCAAAATACATGTCCAAAATAACTCACAAGTATATAATCAGTTAATGGGTAACTATCATTTTTAAAACTTCTTATATATTATAAGTGCTGCATAATTTTGCTGATTGGTCAAGGTCCAGGTCTTGAGATCTCCATCGATCAGTCAAAACATATAGTGCACTGCTTCTGAAGGAGCTGTGCGCAGAGTGTGTGCTGGCTCAATAGTTAGTCTAAGGGTCTGTACACCTTTCTGTAAGTGTTGAGTGTATGGACCCATAGATTTACTGTTGAACTCACACACTACTCTCTAAATGCAGTTCAGGCAGAAGCTTCTCACTTCAAAACATTGTATCGATTGATCGGTGGAGGTCTCAATACTTGGAGGCCTAGTGATCAGCAACTTCATGCACCTAAAATATACCTACACAAAAACATTTTTTAATTGATACGTAGACTATAAATGTATGTAAGTTTGTGATAATAACCTCCCTGATTCTTTAGATCATCAGGGAAGTTTTGATTAGCATTACTATTTTTTTATGCGTAAATGTGAATATGTCCCATAGTTCAGTAGTTCAACAACATTTATTTTTGCATTTCCAATGTGAATAAATTTTTGCTCTCATTAAAAATCGACTGAGAAAAACATCTATTTTGATGTAATCATTCTCTTCATTAATTTCTCCTTTTACATGTGTCGTACATAGAGTGTCGGACTGGGGTGCCAAGGGCCCACCAGTAATATTGACTTTGGGGGGCTCACTTTTCAACTGCATACAAATATTACACAACCCTCGTTCACAAATTTACCTCTATCTCTATATAATAATAAACTGGGTAGTTTGATTAATGAATGATGAGATGCTGCTTTTTTTTTGTACAGAGTGATTCAAGTGAATAATGCCAAGTACTGCCCATACACTGGGTTGGGGGCCCAGAACTGCACAGGGGCCTACCGGTGGATTCCCCTGTTCCCCTATGGACCAGTTCGAGCCTGCGTACATAAAAGATCAACAATGTAAAAGTATAAGTAAAAGCAATGACTTTTATGGTTGGTCTTTTTTGCCCCTGTAAAATAGGTTCTGTACCATCTACAATGCTGCCAACTTTAATTCTGTTATCTGAATTTATGATCAGGTCTGATACAAAATATCAAGTTTCACACGTGAAGAGAGGACACTCCCTACCACACCGTGTACATACAGTACATTATTTAGAAATGATTACACATGTAAGTATTGCTAAATGCTGAAATTTAAGACTTATGAAAGGACATGTGATGTTAATATAGCATCAAATATAGTTCCTTATTTCATATTCCCAGAACACCAACACCTGCATACAAGATTGACTTTGAATGACACGTAAAGAGTCTAGTGATTTAAAAAACTGAAGCGGCTTCTTTCAGCAGCAGTCATCCAGAAAAAAATCATTCATTATCTAAGTTGTGCTAAGAAATGACTTGTTCCCTCATGCTCAGAACACCATCTCCTTTTGCATTTTGGCAAGAAAATTGTTTAGCATTGATTCAAATAGCAGAACATCTGCGTAATTAATTTGTTATTTCAACTGGCCAAACATATAAATTGAATTCATTTTCTGTCAAGTATCGGGTTCCTTTAGTTTAGTTTAGCTGCAGGTATACAGTTATATACCTGCCACATAATACTCTTATGGACAGGTAATGGCTTAAGTTAATTGAAGCTGGAATGGAAAACTTTAGAAAATATGCAGAATCAACACTATAATCTAACTTGTACTTTTTTTTGCTAAATTAATTTCTACTTGTGGGGACACATTGAACACAGGTTTTTCTTTCTAATTCCTGAAATCAAATAAAGCTGAATTTCAGCCTGATAAGAACTTACAGGAAATCGGCATTTAAACAAATATTAATTACTTAAGGAAATGTTATACAGGACAGAAAAAAAACTTAGCAACTATTTTAGGTCATTCTATGGCATGAAAATGTTGTGATACATTAAGGGATTTAGATGTAATTACCATTATGAGAGTTTAGAGTACTGGACACCTGCTGACTGTGTGGTTGTAATCTGGTAATGTAATGCTCACCTTGTGACTTATTTTCTAAATTGTTTCCTTAAAATTTGTAACTTAAAAGTGATTGTGGCTTATGCAAAAACTGAATGAAATGCTTTATTGGAAACTTACTTCAATTTTACCTTTTATTCCACTAACCTATTTCTTTTTATTAAATTAAATGGATTCTCCAGCTGATAGCATATCATTGTAAAAAAGCAAAGATCGGTTAAATATTATGAAAAAAATTAAACTCACCCTCAATGACCCCATCTTGTTCCTGTTCCCCTCTCGTCTGTACTTCTCAGTGCCTCACTCAATCGTTCTACATAGAGCTTAGAAGGATTTAGTTTGTCAGTTTTTAATAATGTGATGTCATGGACCTAATGGAAAACAGAAGAATTATATGGGTAGAAAGGCAAAATGAGCAATTCTAAGTACACAGTGCTATATAATGTGATGATTGTAACATATATCTATATATCTTTATATATATTTTGATGGAAATACATATTTAACGCTAAACCCTTCACGACCTTTGACATACAATTACATCATGGTCGGAAAGGGGTTCCGGATCAATGACATATAGGAGATGTGCCCCAGCGATCACAGCTGAGAGCTCGGCTTACATGAAAGCCATGCTCTACCTGTCACAGTCAAGAGCAGTGATTGCACCTCCCCTGGCTATTTAACCCTATTAATGCAGCAATCAATATTGATTGCGGAATTTAGAAGGCGAGTAGAGGGAGATGGTTCCCTTTACACATGCGATTGGCAACTCAACGATTTTATATCAGGTTGCCGATTTTTTCATAGCAACTTGAGACCATCATGATGACCTCCAGGTATGCCAGGTATGGTGGCCTGTTTAAACCATGCCGCCAGCAGCATGGTCTAAAATACATTCGGTCATTGTGACACTGATAGATATAATGCATTGCAATGCTGCTGCATTGTAGTGAATAATTCCAGTGATAAGAGTCATAGAAGTTAAAGTCCCATAGAGGGACTAAGTAAAAAAGTAAAAAAAAAAATTGTGAAAATATATTTTTTTAAACTATCACAAAATAAAAAATGGAAAAAAATATTGTACCGATAAATGTATTTATATAAAAATAAACAAAGAAAGTACGCATATTTGGCATCGCTGCTTCCAGAACAACTGTCACACTATTTAACCCCTTCAGTGAACACTGTAAAAAAATAAAAACGTGGTAAAAAACTAAATAAAGTCATCTAGTCATACTGCACGAGAAAACAAGGAACATCATACAAAATAAATAGAACCAATTCTTGACCTGCTGTTGATTTGTTCATTTAGCCTTCCAATGGTGGCAGTAAACCTTGGCTCACATTTATCCTGCGACATACAGTGCTCAGACCTGGGTTTCCATGTAAATTTCTGAAATATGTGATTCAGACGGAACCTCTGGCGGAAGATTCCCTAAAATGAGGCAGATGGAGACACTGTGGAGGAAATCTGGCCTATGATAAGGCGATGTCTGTCTTATTAAAGAGAATTTGTAAGCAGGTTTTTGCCATATAATTTGAAGACAGCATGCTGTAGGGGTTAAAACACAGATTTCAGCGATTTTGTTTGCTCACTGTTTTAGCACCAGTAGCTTAATATTACTGTGATTAGCTGGTCGCGTGAGCTCTGATCCCACACACCCCCTCCTGTGATGGGCAGCTCATTATTTACGGACATAGTATATACAGAGCCTGGTGTGGACAAGGATAGTTTTCTCAGCTCTGCTTCATTGCAAAATCTAAAAACTCTGTGCCAGAATGGCTGCACCCAGTAATCTAAGTGATACATCATTGAATTCAGCTTCTCTTTGCCTGCATCGTACTGCTTACAGATGAGGTAGGAAAAACCTGCTGACAGATTCCATTTAAGAGTTTATAAAATACACGGTTGGCCACATATCGTTTACCTCTGAAAAGAAGGACACCCCTGAACAGATGCCAGTTGAAGTACAGAGTAACTCTGCTGCCTCATTATAGTGAATAACTCCCTCAGAAGTTTAATCTCAATCACCTCATTTGGAGATTTAGATGGAAACCCAGGAAGGATGTAATTGCTCAGCGTACAGTGCAGGATAAATGTGATCTAAAATGTATTGTAAAATGTTTCCAATGAAAGCTTCAACTCGATCCACAAAGGAAGCAAGTTCCAAATCAGGTCCATCATCTGTCAATGGAAATCTAGGAGGTTTCCACGTTACTATGAGCAAAAAGGCTATGGAACAGCACTATGGCTCCTCACACCCCAAAGGAAATCCAGTGAATTCTGGGCTCCCAAATCCAAATGCACCCCCTCCCTTCTGAGCCCCATTGTGCCTAAACCATATTTAGCATCCACATGTTTGTCTTTTCTACAGTGATGAGAGCCTGCTTAATTTATGGGGTCCAAGTCTCCAGAAGCATTAGCTGGGCACAATGTATGGGTATTACAATGTATGAGGATACACTGTACAGGGACTGCAATGACAGATTTGCAATTTTCACTCAGCAACATCCACTGCAACTTGTTTCTGGAAAACATCTATGAAGTGAAAATCGTTGCTATACTAGTAGATAAATTCCCAGTGGGGTGTTATTTCCAAAATAAAGTCACTTAAGGGGGAATTTTGTTCTTCTGGCACTTAGGGGCTCTGTATGTGAAGTCTATGAAAACACAGGTCTGCAAAGGTAAAATTGATTAAAAAGTAAGAAGTGATTTTTCTATACTTTCAATCTCTAAAATCAGTAAAAATATCAAAAAATTTGCATCATGTACAGTATTTTCACAAACACTGACTTCATAGACTTTTTCTTGCACCATACTTTGACCACTTTGCATGACCTTTGGTGGATGATTTTGGTGTCATTCAATTGGTTAAAAATTGTTTTTCAAGACACAGAGAAAATGGATTCGTTCTACACTTTCTCAATATGGTACCCTAGTGTATTGCAGCTTTGTTTCTGGCTGATAGAAAAAAATTACATTAAGTACAATGTGAGAAAGTGGCAACTCTTTATTGATTCATCCAAAAAAGTCTGAAAGTTGTGCTGCACAAAGGTAGCAAGTATGTCTTAGGGCCTGTAGGGAATTATGTGCACTTGAAGGAAAACTATGAGAATTTAGACTTTTTTCTCAAGAAACTTAACTACGAGGATCAAGTATGGGCAATATGCGGTGATCTGAAAGTTCTCTCATTGCTATTTGGGCAGCAAGGAGGATACACAAATTACCCATGCTTTTTGTGGTAATGGGACAGCCGGGATAGGGCTCAAAAGTTGGCCAATGAGAACATCTTTGCAACCTGTACTCAAGAACATAGTTGTGTAAAGTTTAGTCGATCCCACTAAAGTTCTAATGCCATCACTCCACATTAAGCTTGGACTGATTTGTCAAAACTGTACTTTGTGTAAAACTGCAGTTTGTGAAAACTGTACCAAAAGAAGGTGAGACATTTAAGTACCTGTGTACCAAGGTTTAGGGACTGTCCTAAACAAAACTGAAGAAAGGCATTTTTGTGAGTCTGGTTATTCGGAAACTCATGAAGGACAAAAATGAAAGCTGCTGAGCAAAGGGCTAGGTATTCTTTTAAAGAAGTTGTGAAGAAATTTCTAGGTAACAACAAAGATCCAAAACTGTAAGTGTGGAGAACATACTAAAATTTTTCAAAGCCTTGGGTTGTCTGATGAATTTGAAGTTACATTTTTTCATCAGGATATTAAGGAGATGGAACGACGATACCAAGGTAGATGGAATGTGAACATGATTGGGGACTACTGCTGCATGTGTTAAAGAGATAATCTACAGGCCTTCTATAAGAGAAAAGGTATCAAGAGAACCTTTGAAGAGAAAAGGAAAAGGCACAATAATTAATTTTCAGTAAAGTTGCAGAATGAACATTCAATACATTTTTATATATAATATTGTGCACATTTTTGACTACAAGAAATATTTTTCACTGGTATGTAAATTCACCCCCATTTTGTGCAAAATCCATACATTACGTTTAAAAATAGAAGCATTTTTTTAAATCAGGTCATGAGAAAACAAAAGCATCAGTCATTGAATTTTAAACAATTTTCATAAACCCATAAAACCTTAAAACCATGAGAGGTGGTGACTGAGTTCTCCTTCAATAGAAGCCTTCAAACAGGGGCTGGACAGATATCTGTCTGAAATGGCTGAGTGAATCCTGCGCTGTATTGTGCAGTGAGTTGGACACAATGACTCTTGAGGTCCCTTCCAACCCTAACATTCTATGATTCTATGAATCAATTAAATTTTGCATACTTGTGTAATTGGTTCTCCAACAGTCAAATAGTGATTCTTCTCTCCAAGTCTCACTCTGTTGCTAAGCAGTACTGTACAGCCACATATGGGATATTGCCACTTTCAGCAGAAATTGTGTGACAAATTTTGGTGCCATTTTTACCCATTTCCCTATGTGAAAACGTAAAATCTGAGGCAAAAACAAAATTTTGGTGCTAAAAATTTAACTATTTTTACTCTACTGCCCAATGGTATAAATTTCTGTGACACACTCGTGTTGTCAATATGATCACTGCATCCTTAGATTAATTCATTGAGAGATGTAGATTGTAAAATGGGGTCACTTATGGGGGGTTTCTGCTATTTTGGCACCTCAGGGTCTTGTCTAGTAGGTCATGGCACCTGCAAACCTTAACAACAAAATCTGCACTACAATATGACGCTCCTTTCCTTCTGAGCTTCCATTGTGGCTGAAAAGTAGTTCCCGATTAAATGTGGGGTAGTGGCACACTAAGGAGAAATTGCACAACAAACTATGCAGTTCATTTTTTCCTATTAGCCCTTATAAAATGTAAAAACTTGAGGCTAAAACAATATTTTAGTGGTAAAAATGAAATTGTTCTTTCTTCACCGCCCAAAGTATAAAATTCTATGAGGCACATGTGGTGTCAATATGCTTACTGTACCCTTAGATTAATTAATTGAGAGGTGTAGTTTGTAAAATGGGGTCACGTATAGAGGTGTTCTGCTGTTCTAGCATCTCAGGGGCTCTGCCAATGTGACATGGCACCCTCAAACAATTCCAGCAAAATACAAACTTCATTATGGCGCTCTTCGCCTAGTAAGTAGTTTTTGACCTAATGAAGGGACCTGAGTAGTCTCAAAAGCTTGAAATCTGTTGACATCTTTTCAGTTAGCCATTAGAAGGTATCAACCACTGAGGACTCTCAAATTTTAATATTTTTCTAACTACTGGCTAACATGGTACAAAGATATATATTTTTCCTGTATCTGAATGTTATGTCAAATTTTTGATATTTTCATGAATAAACGCAAATCTTATCAAACAAAAATTACCACTAGCATGAAGTAAAACATGTCATGAAAACACTGTTTATGAATCACTGGGAAAAGTTATTATAACCTCATAAAGTGACACTGGTCAGAATTGAAAAAATTGGCCTGGTCAGGAAGGTGAAAACAGGCTGGCGTGTGTAGGGGTTTATGCTCAATTGACTCTTGATTTGGAAAAATCCTGATCATGCAAAAAAAAAAAAAAAAAGTTTAATAAGGCATGTTGTGTTTTAGAATGCTGCAGAAAGCCTTATACATCATGTCACAGGCATGGCAATGTCACCTTATTCACTTATGTTATTCTTCAATGTGGCAGCAACCTAATACAATCTCTTGATACACGATGTATGTCATGGCAAAGTCGCCATGTAGCCATAACTTATTACTCCCTTCACCAATCCGCTACTCTTCCAATCCTAATGCTTCCCATGTTCTGTTCTCCTGGCTCCATGAGGTATGACATATGACTGAGTGCTCAATATCCTTTATATACTCTTCATTGGATTAGTAGGTCTCACTGTTGTTTAATAACTTTGTAAAGGAGTGGATTAGCTGTTGGCACCCCTTCTGATAAACATTTGTGTGAATGTAATGCATTGACCTGTTTTATGCATGGTTGTATATAATCTGTGTTGCAATAGTTAGTTAGTTTTTGGACAGGGTTAACTATTAGGGGCCAGCCCATGGTGGCAAAAAGCAAATTAACAGAATAACACAATGTGTGCGTACGGGGAACACAATACCAAAAGGAAAATAAAACTTAGCTTTCTCTGCTGCAAAGCACCGCACAGCAGAATAACAACAGCCACTAGACTCCAACACCAGATGTGGCTGACACCAGAGAGCTGCTCCTGCAAGGCTGGTTTCCACAAAGGACCTGTATCACCAACAGTCAGCTAATGAATCAGGTAACCTTTTAAAGGATGGTGGGAGTGATCTTCACCTGCATCAGTTGACCCAGCAAAAGTGCAGTAACACCAGATTGCCAGCGGGGGAAAAACTGACATTAACCCCTGATGGTCCAAAAGGAAAAAAGTTTTAATTGAGTGGAACCAGAGCTGCCACAAATCCAAAAATGGATAGTGACAGTACCCCCCTTTCAATGAGTGGCCTCTGGACCCTCAACACTGGACCTCACCAGAAACCAACATACGGTGAGGATGCCTCGATCCACCATAGTTCACCTCAGTAGTCGTTACGGAGAACGCTGCCCGAAGGAGGTGACAATAACGTAGGCTCCGGAGGCGCCACAAATCTCCAGAGTGCCAACCTGGAGAATGAGTTGTGTATGTGCATAACTGGGGGTAGATCCTGCTGGAAAATCCCCGAGCCGAGAATGGCAGGTCCCAGTAGCATACTTCCACCTGATGTTTTTGGTGGACACCCATACATACTCGTTCACACACAGGTCTGGATCTGAATGTTTATTTCCATGCACATGTTTGCCACCAGATGGTCAACTCTTTGAGGAACTGACAACAGAGGCATCCCCCTGTGTCAACAAACTCTTACTCCCACTATGCACAGAGGGAACCACCACCCTCCCCTCCTCCTAAGAGGAATCCGATACTCAGGGTTAACTTGTGGTGAGGGTTGAGTCTTGCCCTACTCCCTGGCAGCACCTTTGCTGCCCCCACTGGAGGAGAAGGGGTCGGTTGCAGAAAGACGGCAGAGATTGTAGCTCTTGGGCAACAGTCCTCACCTGACTGGTCCCAGCTGACTACTTCCCTGGACCGCCAAACTATGACAGGGTTGTGTTTTTTCAACCAAGTGAGGCCTAAGACGATGGGAGCTGGCATTCCCCCAAGATGTAGAACGACAATGAATCTTCATGATGAGTCCCTATACGCAGGTGTATAACATGTACGACTTGGGTCACCCTCCCCTGGCTGACTGAGACTGAGTAAATGGCCTGAATGCTTAGGGATCCTCATTAGCATCCTACCCCTCAGACCATGGGTTTGAACAAAGTGAGCATACACCAAATTGACTCCCGCTCCACTGTCCACAAGCACCATTATAGTCTCAGTTACCCCACCAAACACCACTTCAGTAGGTATGGTACACTGAGACGAGAAGATGGAGGAAATATACACACCCTGGTCGCCTCCCTCCACACGACCAGGGGGATGCGGCTTATGAGTTAGTGTTGAAACTTGGGCGTGAGCTGGGCAGGCACCGATGAAATGACCAGTCTGCCCACAGTAAAAACATGCCCTAAACCACGGCGAACCGCAGGCAATCCCGTTTGCGATGCAACTCCTCCCACCTGCATGAGTTCATCCGTTTTCATCGGTGAGTCCTCCTCCCCAGCAACAACAACAGGGGGAAGATTTGGTGTATGCCTCTCCCTGAGGCGTCTATCCACCTGGATAGCAAGGGAAATGGCAGCTTCCAATGACCTGGGGGCAGCAAACTGCACTAGAGTATCCTGCAGCCTAGGTGACAGACCCTGACAAAAATGGCTCCTAAGGGCAGGGTCATTCCACTGCATATCAGTGGCCCACCTCTAAACTCTAAGCAGTACTCCTCAGCAGGCCGGCCCCTCTGCTTCATTTTATGTAGTCGAGATTCCACCAGGGAGACACCATCAGGATCCCCATACACAAGTGGCAATGCAGCAAAAAACTCATCCACTGACCTCAAAGATGGTGAACCAGTTGGCAGGGAGAAGGTACAGGATTGGGGATCACCCTTGAGAAGGGAGACTATAATCCCCACGCGCTGTTCCTCACTCCCTGATGAATGAAGGCTGAGCCTGAAGTATAATTTACAGGCCTTCTGAAAAACCATAAACTTATCTCTTCCTCCAGAGAACCAGTCAGGGAGATATATCTTGGGTTCCGATTGAGCCTGCAACTGAGCCGAGGCCCAGATCCCCATCAACTGCTGAAGCTGCTGCATCACCTGACCCCGCAGCTCCTTAATCTCATCAGTGAGGCTCTGGACCAGTTGGGTGAAGGCTTGCAGTGGAGCCATTGCTCACTGGAAAATGTGAACGTTGGTGATAATGTCACAGGGTGCAGTGGGAACACAGAAGATGAGGAACCTGGGCCCCTTAACTGCCCCTCAGACAAGTGTGAGCCCTGTCTTTCTTTAACTTGGGGGTACCCTTGATGGTAGGGAGGCCCAAGTCACTGACCTGTCCCTATCTCCTGTTTAGCCCTGAGCTAAAATCGCACCCCAGGAGGTGAACAGTAGTGAAAACCACAGGAAAAGCATGACAGGGAATAAAGTAAACTGCACCACAAAGCAAATTAACAGAATAAAACAATGTGTGTGTACGGGGAACACAATACCAAAAGGGAAATAATAACTTAACTTTCTCTGCTGCAAAGTATCGCACAGCAGAATAGCAACAGCAACTGGACTCCAAACACCAGAC
>VIAB01009648.1:62638-74680 GCA_009801035.1 Oophaga pumilio | reverse complement strand
TTTAAATTCTGCTTCTGTTCACACCTGTACAGCTCTGACAGTAAAGAATCCTTTTCGGTAGTTGGAGACCCTCCAGCTATAAATACTTGGTCCCTTTTAGACATTCCAATTACATACAAGTCAGTGGATTTTTTCCATTAGAACATCCTATAAATGTCTTCCACATACAGAGAGATGTCGCCAGTCCACGTAAGTAATATAGAAATGTAATGCCGGAATCTCGTCGGCTCTCGAAAGACACTGACATTCTATTTTAGATCCTATTTGCTTCAAATAAAGGCAGAAAGCCATTTCGCCCGTCTGACACCAAATCTCTATTACTTACCAGTCATCATTTCAAGAGTCAGATTCGACTCTCCGGCTCAGTCTCTTAATCCAATGTCCGAACCTTCCTCCATTAAGCAACTAAATGCATGTACAACACAGGCGCTACAAGCTCCAGCCGGGAAGTGCCTGCCGGCATTGATTGCAATAATAACACCTTAATAGACTGCGCGCTTCAAAACCAATTTTCCAGCCATCTTTGACAGTTAAATGAAAAAGTCCGATTTCTTGTTGCCATGGTGATAAGATACAAAGTTCCATTCTAATTTAAACCGACTTTCCTGTAGAGTTACTAACGGTGCAATTACAGACTGGGGAAAGCACTGAAGGCTCCACAGGTTGCGGGGTTTTTTCGTGAATTTTAATGTCTTGTTCACTAATCGTGAGCAAAGAATCTAGAAAAAATGTACGGGCTTCTATGCAATAGTGTAACTAAAAATAATATGTTGGTTGTTTTACGAGCATTAGTATAGGCTGACATTGGAAAGGGTTAATCTTATATAGATTTAAATGAGCGTCACCATGGCGATTGGCTGTTCACCAACATTCCAACCTGAAAAAATAGCTTATATTGCCAGGTAAAAGCCTATACCTTCCAGACAATGTCCATTCATCCAGATAAACGAGTGTCTATATGTTATATAGCAGGTATCCATTTTCATTTATGTAAAGGCGATTCTTCTTTTCAAGGTCAAAAAGATTTTATGAGTCATAAAAACAAGAGTTGCCTCCAGTTTACCCCTTTAATGGGAGTCTTTCAGCAGGTTTTTGAATGGTTGGACTAGGAGGCATGAGGACAGTTGTCCTATAGTGATATGCTCCTGCCGATAAAACAATGATTGTAATGAATTAGCAAAACACAGCCTAGTAAGTGACACATCGTTGGAATCGGGGTGTCTGTTCCTACATCCGATTACATAGTAAAATCCTGGTGAAAGATTCCTTTTAAATCATTGATGGTACAAATGTGTCCGACGCATTAAATAGGACATCAAAGCTAAACTCATCACAGAAAAGGAAGAGGCTGTATTTACCAATACATGAGTATAATACCAATGTTCTGCAGGATGGGCATATTTCACAGTCCATGTACGGACCACAATGCCTGAAGGAGTGGAGGATAGTAGGTCTTACCACATGAACTTCTAGCCTTATGTCTAAAAGGCTGTAAGTTTAGGTGAGGAGACCCAAGATCAACCTGGACATTGAGGTCCATCAGCAGATCATGAAATACTCCCATCTGAACCAGTATTAATACTATGCATCCACCTCCTTCATGAATGACAGGTATGTGAGTGGTTATACATACGCATTTTAAACCTGTAATACTTCTGCCTTTTATCAAGGGGGCTAATCACATATTGCATTGTATTGATAGCATATCCAAATTTTGGCAAGTATGGTCTTTTTTTTTTAACGGATATGTCCACCCTTAACTTTCCATAAATTTCATGATGGACTTCAATTTCACTCAAAACAGATTCAACATATTATCATAAAATGCTAGCAAACCCTTGACACGCTTCAATTCAGATGATAATCGCTGAATGGCCACATATAGACACTTAGAACATGAACATCTCTTGACAGAGTATCACAAAGTCTTGTTTTATTTTTTCAAAGCTGGACATGTCACGCCACTCATCTTGAGATCTGACAAATCAAGAGGAGAAAGGGCACATCCTAAAATGACTTAATCACTCTGTAAGGTTCAGGCCTTTTTGGACACCCCTTACAGGAACCACAGTGACTACCTGTACACTTTTAGGGAATCAAGTGGCAAGAGTTCAGTTTTCTTCTGATATATTCTCAAGGGTTAATTGAAGTATTGCATTATTCTCATTTAAATGTAAATCATTTTCCAAATTTCAATTTTCTTTGGCTGTTTACCCAAAGTGTCCCAATGGCCACCAGTGGGATATCATCAATGACATCCCTGTTTCCAGGGACATGTGGAACAAATATATGTTGACCCAGCATACAGCGGGTGGATCCATGCATGTTAACAGGAGAGTTTTTCATTTGTCCCAGTTTCAATGCCGAGTGCTGCATGACATCTCCCACCCATCTGGGCCAGTCTTTGTCTGTCTCGTGCTTCAGGTTGCCACAGCAGCCAGACACTATCCTATGATGTTATGCTGCCAGGTCATTGAAACCTGGATCAGGTGATGAAATTCCACCTTAAGCCGGTGGAGTTATTGCCAGATTTCCATTACTCTAATCCTGCTCCCTTACCTCTACTTTATCCAAGTCTCCACTACCCCTGTGCTGCTGTTCGGCTTTATTACGTTCAGGACTCTGACTACTCAAGTTCCGTTGCACAGCTCTGCTATATCCAGGTCTCCACTTCACCAGTTCTGCTGCTCAGTAGAGATGAGCGAATTTGTTCGGATTCGGTTCCGAATATGATCGGATTTGAATATTGTTTTTGCAATATTCGATGAACACAGCCGAACTTCATTAGAGTCAATGGGAGTAGAAATCACCGAATATGTTCGGAACCGAAAATAAGACATACATTCTGCCCTAATAGTGTTCGAATATGGCCTGAATAGGTCAAAATCAGATTTGGAACCAAAATCTGAACAAATTCACTCATCTCTACTGCTCAGCTCTGCTACATTTAGGTCTCCATTACTCCATTTCCCCTGCTCAGATATGTTAGGTCTCCACTACTCCATTTGTGCTCTGAGCTTTGCTGTATCCAAGTCCCACTGCTCCAGTTCTTCTACCACCAGGTCTTCTTTGCTCCAGTGTTCCACTGCTGAGCTCTGCTATGACTGTTCAGCTTCATTACACAAACTCAGCTTCTTCTCTGGAAATATTTCATTACTGTCCGCCTTGCACCCCCAGGTCAGACATAGAAGCATGACATGCACATTAGAAACCAATGGATTCAGCATGTCACCCATTGGAAACATCGGTGGAGAGCTCAAAATAAATAAATAATAGTATGTACACGTTGACAAACCTGCATCAAAACTGATCCATGTTTTTTCTGAGACCATCATATTGATGATCTACCCTATGATAAGACTTCAATATCTGATCGATGGGGGTCAAACTTTTAGTATCTCTGCCCATCAGCTGACTAAAGTGAGTGTTGCTTTACTCGGATTGTTCAGCAGTCACAGCGCCATGCATTTGGCCGTGGCTGTGTCTGGTACTGCATCTCAGTCCTTTTACTTGAATAGGACTGAGCTGCTTTTAAGTTGGAGAACTAGGCGCCACCACCACTATTAAAATGAATGGTCCTCTGGTCCCTTCATTCAGGCGATTTTCAGACCTGCGGTGAATCGGACCCTCAGTGATCAGATAATGATAATCCTAATGACATTGCGATTAAGTAAAGTGTTGGTGGTATAGCATTTATAAATGATGTATCCACGGCATGACTATAAAATATTGTTTTCATAGTAGCTGATATCGGAGGATACATTCCCATTATACAATGCCCTAACAGTTCAAATCAACTGCATATTTAGTCTACATTTGTCATAAATGGAAACCCAACGTGAACGGTGTGAAAGGAAGGGACAGGAACATCAAGCACATCACTATTCAATGCATTGTTAAATAGCATTTGACATATTACAGTCGAGAGCCTTGCTATGCCATTGATTTTACATTCTGGTCGTTATGAATGGCCTTTAATCAGTTCACAAATGCTGCAGTGTTTCTCATGAGCTTGTCATCTTGTCCTGCTGCGTTCCGGGGCGAAAACTACAGAAATCAATAACACATCATCCCGAGGGACTTGACAAATAAATTATTTTATTTAGAACAAAAGTCCAAAGTTTAATACAGGTTTATAGGCAGAGATAAATAAGAGGCAGATAATGCGGCATCGACTTCACGGAATGGAAATATACTGACGCCCAAACTAAGACCTTCGAGGCTAAGACTAAGATCGCTAGTGCGGGTAGGACACTGTATCATTGTATGATCTCTAAGGCTTTATTAGACAGCAAACCATTTTACTTTATAAGAATGAGGACTAGAGATGAGAAAATTGATGTACTGCATAATGAATCAAATTAGTTAAGAATTTCTTGAAAAATTCTGATTTTTTCAATTCGATTCCCGTGGATTCCAGAAAAATGGTAGCCAGCATTCTCCGTCAGCACATCATTTACATCAGCTACTTGCATCATGGGGATAAGTTCTAGAAAGGAAGGGCTGGATGTCAAGGTGTGTCAGAGGCTGCAGACTGTCGCTCTGCATCTGACTGCAGAAGGTCTCAGCAGTTTGCTTTGCAGACTTATTTCTGGGCCTTCTGACTTTAGGACCCAGTGGCAACCTCCCCCCAGCTCTAGTTGACACACCTGGACTGGGTGTATATAACTCCCAGCTTGCTGCTGGAAGGTGAAGTTGATATTTCTATTTCCAGCTCCCTGTTGCAGCTTGGAGCTATAGCAGTCAGTGTTTGGAGTACATCTGTGTCTCTCTCTGAGTCTACTCAAGCTAAGTGTTCCCCCTTGTTTGCATATGCCATCTGTCTTTAGTGGTCGTGGGATTGACTAGCACCATCCTGTCCTTCCTGGGAAAGGGCTTATCACCAGGGTTAGGCAGGGATTAGGTATCCTGCTCAGCGATAGGTGCAGAACCTATATGTGGATGATAGGGCAGGCAGGGTGATCTGCCAAGGGGTCTCCACTCCCCCCTTCCCTAGTGTTTGGTTCCCCTTCCCCTCATCTCTTTGTGTTGCACTTAGTCTGTCCTATAGCGTGCATGACACCGTAGTTACAGAAACAGAAGAAGAGTGATGATAGAGAAGAACAGTAGTGCCGATAAGTGGATCAGCAGAGGCAGGGTTGGTAGGGGGAGGGCCGACGAGTGGTGAACATAAGGTTATGTGCACACGATGTCTTTTTAAGGTGGATTCCACTTAAAATCTGCCTGAAAAAGCACACAGAAAATGCTAAAAAAAAAATTAACCCAAGCATTACTATGAAAAACTGACTTGCTGTTTATATGTTCCGGCTTTGAGCATCTTTTAACAGCTTCAGGATTCAAAATACGTCAAGTAGCTTAACTAAAGCTACTAAGCTAAAAAGAGGACCATTCATCAGGCATCTTCCACTTCAATGACGCTCTATACTTTACAATATAAATCAATGGAAAGGCTAAAACGACACCCAAAGACCTTCCATGGGTCTTTTTCAGTGTTTTCCTCGCATTTTCGGTTAAAAAGAAAACACCAGCTATTTCTGAATTATTGAATACAGTAAAAAAAATTACTCGAAAGCGCCAATAAAAAAGATGGGAAAAGGCTGAAGGTCAAAAACCAGCAAGCACTCAGGAAATGGCTGTTGCATTCCCTGCCTCTGCTTTTATACAGGCTATGATAGTCCTTTCATATTGACTGTTATACCTTGTTATGTAATAGCTCAAAATTATTATGGGGAAATAAAAGCATAAAATTAGAAAATTGCTTTGTCTGAAAGGGTACAATATATGGCTAGTTACTGAGCACCCCAAATAAAAAAGTTAACTAGCACTGTGTACCCCCAATTATTTACAAACAACCTAATCCCTCTATTAAATATATATTTTTGTCATTATTTGCCCTCTTATTAAATATGCTAATTCATTACACTGTGCAGTCCACTCATTATCCACTGTGCTCATCCTCCTCAATTTTTACCCATTGCCCTTCACCTCCTTCCAATACATTACCCACTGTCTATATCTCCTCCCCCCCCATCAACCATTGTGTTTAATAGCAGAGAAATTTTTAAAAAGAAAGAAAGAATAGCTCACCTACTGATGGTCCACACAGTGCCAATTCCAGGAGCAACATTGGCCTCTTCTGGCCTAGATCTGCTGAATGATGTAGGCGATGCAAACACGTGTTAGTGCAGCCTGTTTTATAGAGAATACACATGACAGGTAGGTCGGGATGGCTTCCTTCAGCACCACTGACCTTTGTACAGTGTATGGCAGGCACCAGAGTTGCAGGAAGCCATCACTGGCTTGTAGAGTTCAAGATTATCATGGAAGCTTTTTGGCCAAGGAACTCCAAAAGCCTTGGCCTCTGGGCAATAACCAAGATGTTTCTCATTCTGCTGCTGCTCACTGCCAAATGGGCATGTAAGCAACAAACTTGGACCTCAAAGTAATGTAAGAAGATGGTATTGTCTAATGAATGAGAAATGATGCCATGATGCTCTAAGAGACGAAGACAAGCCGGTGGAGGCAGTGTAATGCCTTGACCAATATTCTGTTAAGGAACTTTGGATCCTGGCATTCATTTGGATGCTACATTGACACTAACCACCAACTTAAACATTGTATAGACCAAGTGCAACCTTCCATGAAAGCAGTATCCCCTGCTGACAGTGTCCTCTTGCCACACAATAGGGCTAACGGTCACGCAGGCATTCTTCAAAAATGAAGAAACATGACAAAGAGTTCAAGATGTTGACTTGATTTCCAAAGCCTCGATCTCAATACAATCAATGATCTGCAGGAAAAATTAAGTCTGATCTATGGAGGCCACACCTCAGAAGTTACAGAAATTAAAGGATTTGCTGAAAATGTCTTGGGGTCAAATACCATGGAACACCTTCAAACTTGTCCATGCCTCAGAACTCTTTTGATGGCAGGAAGAAGAAAAAATACTATATCGAATAAGTGGTTTTGATGCGTTTCTAGGTCACTGTAAATCTACAATACAAACATAACTATGAGTAGTAGTTCAACATCATGTTCCACCATATTACTTTATGGGGCCGGTGGGCCTCCAAGGGGTGAGATCGATGCACACTTTAGCTGCTACCTTTGCACATTTGTTCCTCCTCTTCCATAGACACTCGTTCTAAGACAGTAACAGAGTGCTGGCAATATCTTCGAGCCATGTAGCTGCTATGTGCCTCATAACCACACAATTCCTGAAAAGTATTACGGCAATAAGATTATATGAAACCATAATGTCCTCTGTTTGCCTGGGAGCTCAGTAATTCCAGATAACACTGCTACAATAACCTAACAGATTCTTCACATGCAAAGAATATAAGATCGCAATACAGTGCAGGGTAATGGTACGGCTTTGTGCTTCCTCTCGCTGCCTCCTTGTTGTTTCCCTACTATAGCACAGACATGGCTAAATCTAATGGCACATGTGCCGTAAAAGTTATTAAATAAGTCATCTCGGATTTTTTCAAAAATTATCCTAGAGAAAGTTTTCTCCACTCAACCCATTTTTTAAATCCCAGAATTCACTATAACCTTTGGGTTGGGTTGTCCATGGGTTACATGCCGTCGGTCTATATGGTACAGACACTGTGGCTAGAGTATGTGATCCTAGCTTTGAAGGTACTTTATGGAATTAGTTATAGTACATGGTACTTGGCTTAGAAATAATGAGAAACACTTACATGTTGAGGTCTCATTGACAGTACTAAGGCTGTATGTGGGCTTCCAAAGCTGGAAATGAAGTTGTAGGAGACATCAAAGTGTACATTCATGTGTTCAGGGAACTTGGGGGCTTTGCAACACTTACTGTAAATTAAATTTTTGGAAAATTTGACAAAGCTAGTGATATGTGCTCATGACCTGGCAGTATTATTCAATCAATATATGGTGATATTATTGATAGTATTGGAATTGGTGCACTGGGTCTTGGTCATTAGCAGTGTGATGATATTATCTGTTCATTGTGTTTATATTATTTGGTAATTGCATGACTTTATTTTTCCGAGGTCTATAAATATATATATAGAAAATTATGTAATAGCTTTATTGTATGTGATCCACTGATTATGTCGTGCATCATTTTGCCTTTGTAACAGGGCACTCTGGTATAGCCTATTAATTAGAAGGAAAGAAGTCTAGCATATGTTTCGGAATTATAGTTTCTTTAAAGTAAATTTTGATTTCCACCAATGTCAGACTGAGACATATTTGTAATTGGCGTACTGAACGCAGTAAGCAGGTGTAGGAGAGCAACACATGTACATGTGTACTTTAAAGAAAACTTTCCACCAAGTCAAAAGTGTCCATTTTTTGCTCTTAGTTCATTCTTGCTATTCCCTTCAGTCTTCAGCTTTTTTTTTTTTTTTTTTTTTTTTAAAAATCCACTATTCAGTTCCAGAGATAAGGGCAGTTTTCTTTAGTGCTTAATTTTCTGGTCTTTAGCAAGGAGGCGTGGCTCACAGTGTGCTGACGCAGAGCAGCCTAAAGACACACCCCAGAGGATCTTATGGGTCACACCCCTAATTAGTAAAAGCCATAAAAATTAACTCCATATAAAAGAAGACAATATCTCTGGAACCATATGGTGGATTTAAAATAAATAAAATAAAACAGAATATTTAGGGGAGCAGCAGGAATAAAACAAGAAAAAAAACTGGCCACTTTTTACCTAGTGGCAGGTATTCTTTAAAAAATAAAACCAAAAAAGTGAGCCAGGGCAGAAGTTGGTACACGTGCAAAGTGTTAGAACAAATGATGGGCAAAACCGTGGATGTTCAGGTCCTGCTGGTTCGGCAGAACATCTAAAAAAAGAATGGCCCGAATATCCGTTGCTTTCCATCCTGTCATCTGAGTGATCGCACACGGCAAATAAGGCTCTGATCGGCAGTAAGATAATTACTGCTGGTCAGAGAGTTGCGTTTCCCATGCTGTCAGATGACAGTATGAACCAGCAGCTGTGACCGGTGGTAAAAACGTTACTGCCGGTCACAGGAGGCAGCTGATGAGAGAGTACTACTCCTATCAGCAAACGCCTGCTGTCGCTGATAATAGCGAGAGCAGGAGCTGCTAATGGGAGTATTCCTCAGCTAGAAATAAATACATTAAAAAAATTGACAGCTGCGGACTGCAATGCTCAGCTGTCAGCTGTATCATGGCTGGTTATCAAGAATAGAGGGGTCCAATATCATTTTTTTAATGAACCTCATGGGGTCTGCCACATTTTTGACAATCAGCCAACCTAAAGCAGACAGCTGGGGGCTCGTAGTCTCGGACCTGTAAGGGACCATGGATATTTCCCCCCCGCTTAAAAATAGCAGCCCACAGCTGCCACAGATAAGGTGTATCTATTAGATGCACCAATTCTGTCACTTTGCCTGGCTATTTCCACTTACCTTGGTGCAATGTCAAGTGTGGTAATATTTGTGAGGTTGATGTCAGCTGTTTTATGGCTGCTGACATCAAGCCGAGAGGTTAGCAGTGGAGAGGAGTCCATAAAACATGACAATTACTAACCCCATAGTTAGATTGTAAAAAAATAAACACAGCCAGAATAAAGTACTTTAATTACAATAATGACACAGACTCATTTATTTGAAATAAAAATAAAAAAAGTTATACTCACCTTTATACCTAATCTACTGAAGTCCATGTCACCTGTAAAAGACAGTGATATCATCAGTGATATGACCGCTATCAATGCCAGTAGGCTCAAATTGAGACAGAAGCATAATCACGTTCCTCCAGTGTGTAGCGCTGAGCTCCCGTGAGAAAGGTAATTGGAGTTTGTGAACTTTGTCATGCAGCGAGCGGTGCCATAAATGAGGTAATCGGGGTTCATCAGCTATGAACTCCGGTGACCTTTCTGGTATCACCGCTATACACTGCACTAGCGTGATCATCTGACAGTGTAGAAACTTTAGTGCTCTGACCAGTGGAAATTAACTTACCTCCATTCAGAGCCATTGGTGTTTCTCGTGCTGTCACACATATGACAGCGTAGGAAACAGCCAATGTTCGGGGTGTTGAACATGAACGGTAAAATGGACTTTCTTGAGAAGTCCGTGTTCAGGGTCCATGCATGGACACACTTTATTTTTCTGGTTCACCCATCTGTATTTAGAGCACATTCCCACTGTGGAAATTTCACAGGCAAAACACTAGAATAAAACAAAGTGAGTATTTACTCTGTAGTAAGTAAATGAATTATTAGTAATAGTACATGTAAATAACATAGAATACTTTAACACTATTTTGATCAAAAAGTGTAAAAGCCATCCCACTGCAACAAGGTGTGCTCAATTGGGATGGTCCTATCCTGTCTCTAATATAACCTTACCTTGGTCTGCTGACCTCAATGTAGATAAGGGAATAGCAGGACTAGGGCTCAACTGATCAGCCACATGCACACGGGAAGCTATACAGGTGAAATGCCTAGCTCAAAAAGGGGGGGCCACATCACTGTTTGTTCAAAGTACAAGAAACTACAGCAAAACCAAAGAAATAAGCTGGAGCTTAAGTTGGTATCCATTCACACTGTGACCATTTCACAGAAAAAAGTCAAGAAAATCAAGAAAAAACAAGTTGATCACATATCAAGGGAGCATGGGGGCGTGGCTCATAGGGTCTTGATGACGAGCAGCCTAAAGACACGCCTCAGAGGATCCTGTGAGCCACACACACCTTAGTAAAGACCATAAAAATGTATTCCAGATGAAAAAAAGTCAATATATTTGGAACCATTTTACAAAATGAAAAAAATAAAACATAATATTCAGGGTAGCAGCAAGATTAAAATACGAACAAAAGCTGGCCACTTTTTAACCAGTGACAGATTCTCTTTAAATATTGCCAGAATTAAATTTCAGTCCGAGTCTGGCCCTTATTCTATTGCACAGATGATGTCAGCATTAAATATGACTGTGACAGTTCTTACGCTTTGGTTATGTTTAGTAATGACTCGCACCAGGCTTCTATTAAAATCATGTTTTAATAATAATTTCCGAATTTTAAAAATTGGTCATTGAAATGAACATTACAAAAATAATAGTAGTCTGTATTTTAAAAAGATCCCTCTAGTGCCATCAGCCGGCTCTGAGATTACCCGCTGCAACGTCTTTCTTACGTCCAGCATGATGCATGTGCTCAAATCATTTCACATTATCTTACTTTGCAAATTATTAAATAACTGCAGGATCTTTTCCAGCCTGTACTGTGACAAAAAACTACTGTGCTTTGTACCTGATCATGAACGAGAAGATGGGAGACTCATCTGTGATCCATTTGTGTGGAAATATCTGGAACTAGTCATCAAGAATTCAATGGATACAATTAATTAAGTTCAACAGATCTAATTTTAATGTAAGACATTGTGGCTGCAGATCTACTTTAATGCCACACATAAGCTTGACATGTTGAAACGATTTCCTTAGATTAGTGGGGTTAAATATGAAAATACCATCAAATGCAAAATTAATTTTAGAACTGTGGAATATTAGATACTAATATTATCCACTTAGATTTGCTTCATACATCAAAAAGTAGTTAGAAAGTATATTAGAAAGTTGTAGAACTTTTCATTAAATAATGATTAAGTCTAATTTATATAAAACTGGATTATTTCGTTAACCGCTGCTCGTAGTTGTTCTAAGATTGTAAGTTATCCCCTATTCTAAGAACAGGGTAAAAGTTACTGGTTATTATTGGTCTGCCTGATGGGACTTCTACCAATTATGAGAATCGGACACATCTGAATGGAGTGGAAGTTGAGCATTCACACTTCGCCCCATTCATTGTCTATGGAACTGTCAGAGATAAATGAGCAATATCCTATAGTCAATGAATGGAGCAGAGGTGTAGATGACCAGCCTATACTCCATGCAGACGGGGCTCTGTAGAATCAGCAGGTGTTTCCCCCCACCTCGTAATTAGTATGTTATTCCCTATCCATAGGATAGGATAAAATAATTGTCACAATTTTGTTGCTGGGTGTCCCGGTATCAAGGGCTCCTTCCCTGTCCCTAT
>VIAB01009648.1:5896-17894 GCA_009801035.1 Oophaga pumilio | reverse complement strand
CCGTTTTTGCCTGCTCTCCTCAGCTACCAAATCATAACACAAGTTTACCAAACAGCTATGAAGAGCAAATCTCCAGATGGAGTCTTTTGTGAGTAGCCCCTCACAGGAGAGCAGATCGGAATGGGAATAGGGTAGGAACCTCTCGATATTGGTATGCTGCCTCAGTGGGATTTCTGTGGCGGGAGCTGGATGTAGCTCGCAAGGCTCTCTCAGAGCTGAATGTATCTCGAGACCTTCTCTCAAAGCTGAATGTGGATATCAAGGTCAGAAAGGTTGGGGACCAGTGATCTAGACTATTCTTCAACTTATAGGGGTTGACTGGTTTTATGGTGAAAGTCTGCAGTCACTCCTTGTGACTACAGACTTTTGAATTCTCATGTCACACTGTCAGGATTCTCTGGTGTTGCTGCTAAGACTGGGCGGTCATGTGACCTCAAGTATGCAATTTGCACACATGAGGTCACAAGACAACTAGACGTGTTCGGACTCTCTCAATACAAGTAAACTGAACGAGGCCACGCACATATACTTGGCCGGAAGTATACAAATCATATACTTGCGGTCACAAGCTCGGCAGTGCACATGCTGTGAGAGTTCAAAAGTCAGCAGTCACAAAAAGTGATAGTAAACTTTCACTTCAAGACAGGACAATTTTAAAGGGGTTGTCTAATTTTTTTTTAAGAGCACATCACTCCCTTCCTCTCGGCTTCCTGCCTGCTTAAGAGCTGTGTGCTCCTGAAGATTGACACTTAGAACCAGTGGTATGACTACACTGTCTCATCAGAGGAACGTACAGGCGCCGAGGTCAACCAAATTCAGAGAAGTGATTGTAAACTCTAAAGCAAAGAGCATGCAAACCCATGCTCTATGCCTAGGAAATCATCCACTTCTGATATATTCAGAAGTAAACTATAAAATTAAAAATACCTCCATTCTTGATAACAGAAAGGTTTTTAATAAGAGGTGTGACAGGGTCAGTGGCAATGTGTGTGAGAGGAGATATGTATCACGAAGATTGCTATCTTCCATGATATGAAACCCAGAAGTTTCTCTCCAGCATGTTATGTGCTTAGAGGAGTTAATCGGCCATGACATGGTTGGGTTTTTTGTGAGTAGCTGTAAGAGATGGGCGGGATGGTTACTCACCATATCTCCATCTCAAGGGTGTGGATCAGCAGGTTAAGTTTCTGGCCACTGAGTTTTTTCTCTGTCTGTGGGACTGAAGGCAAGAGAGCTCCAGAGAAAAGTTTATGTGGAAATGTGCTGATCTCTGTTGATTATACCCTGAGCAGGCAGATTCCCGCAGGTATAAGGACTGCGACATACGTTATCTTTTTGTTTCCTATTTTTGCCAGAACGACCATGTTTATTTTGGTGAACTCTGCACTGGTTTATGCCATGTTTTAAATAAACCAGCAAAATAAATGTTCCTATGTCTACCTCTGAGAGCAGCTGAGTGAGTCACATTACCGCATAGGTAAATTGCAAAGTTGCTTCTTTTTACGAGTACTTTTACCTGTTTAATAAGAAAAGACCACTCCTTTAAGTAGTAGATGGAAATGACTAAAACTAAGAAACATTTACTGTCATGAAGCTCACAGAGGTTTAGTCTCAGCCAAAAAGACTCACGCCTCGATTCATCATTTACATTTTTTTACGCCACTTTCCTTTTTCGCCTTGTGAATTTAGTTTTTGCTGCTAAACTCGTGAAAGTGATGCACACAATTCATGAAATAGGTGCAAAGTATAAAATATTATCTCTCTTCCTGTTTTAACCTGTTTTTGCAAATATTGGCACCAAAAGTCAAAAAACTTGTGTCAAAAAATTTGGCATGCTCAAAAATACACGGGGGAGAGCGGGGACTGAAATGATTGGAGTGAAGTTGTGCCAAATTTTGCAACTGTTTAAAAACCAAGCAATTGATGAATTTTGAAAAGATTTCTGGAATTGTTATACTCCGCTCACAAAGCGAAAAAACAAACTGGCGAGCAGAGATGGGTGAACCTGAACAGTGAGAACACTGCTAGCACCCTTAGAAAAAGCCTTATGCTGCAGCGCTGAGCTCAGTGAGTCACTGAAGTTCAGGGGCCCTGTTGAGATTGCAGCCTCAGTAACCTCGATGATGTCAACGCTAGTCACTGAGGCTGCACTTTCAGCAGCACATTCTCCAGTGGTTTTCAGCCTGGACGGTTGCATCTTGGCATCATCTAGGTTGAAAACTATTTATCCCATATAAGGGATATGGTTGTTTTTTATTTTTATTTTTTTTTAACAAGAGACCATGGCTTAAATGGAATGGGCGTTAGGGTGAGTATTTTTGTTGTTTATTATTTTATGTTTTTTACGGGAGACGAGAGCTTCAATGGAATGGGTGATAGGTGGGTATAACTGTGTTTGTTATTTTTAAATACAAAAGTAAAAGTGTGTTTTTTATTTCAAATAAAGGACTTTATTCTGTGTGTTTCTTTACAATAAGACTATAGGATTAGTAATGGATAGGTGTCTTATAGACATCGCTCCATTCTTAAGCCTTGGGCTTAATGTCACCAGACAATGCAAAAGTGACATTAACCCCACAAATAGGAACCCCACTTGCCACCGCCACAGGGCAAGTGGGAAGAGCTGGGCAAAGCGACAGAATTGGTGCATCCACTAGATGTGCCTTTTCTGGGTGGCTGCAGTCTGCAATTTTTAGGCTGGGGGGCAATATCCATGGCCCCTTACCAGTCTGAGAATACCAATGGTACCAAAATGGTAAGGACCCCAAGCCATTTTTTATATTATTTATTTAACTTAAAGAAAACGGTGTGGGTACCCCTCTATTCTTGATAACCAGCCTTACTAAAGCTGACAGCTGAGTGTTGCAGCCTGCAGCTGTCAGTTTTGGCTGGCTGGTTATCAAAAATACATGGGAACCCACGTCATCTTTTTTTTATTTATTTATAGCGCTGGCTGATGAATACTCTCATCAGGCACCACCTGCTCTGGCTGTTATTAGTGGTAGCAGGTGTAGGCTGATGGGAGCTGTAGTCCCATCAACTAATGCCTGTGACCATAGGTAAACTTTTTACCTCTTTTCTCAGCTGTGGGCTCACATTGTCATCTGACAGTGTGGAAGTCGTGTATCTCTGACTGGTGGTAATGATCTTACCACCAATCAAAGGCAGTGTTTGCCGTGCTGTCATGCATATAACAGCATGGCAAACACTTGATGTTTGGACCCCCATTCATGCGAATGAATTCTGGTACCAAAACCAAACTTTTTTTAACTGTTCGGCCAAACCCGCCTGACCCGAACATCAAGGGATTCGCCCATCACTAGAGGCGAGCATATAGTATATAAAATAGATTTCAAGGAAGGCACAAATTCAATAACAAATTAAGTACAAATAAAATAAAAAAGGATTAAAACAAATCTAGACAAAAGTAGGCACAAAGGCAATAATGAATCAGGGTGTCAAAGTTTTCTATAAATCTACATTTTTATGCAAAATACATCTATCACTGCAACACTTGCTTCTTTGTGAACCTGGATGGACAAAATTAAGACATATTTTGGTAGGATGATAAAATTGAAATTTGGTGGTTGGTGACCATGTGGGATAAAATAAAGTGAAATTAAAATTATATAACATATTTTTTTTAAAAAGTAGCAAAACTTTTTTTTTATTTAATTATTGATCATTCTTTGTAAAGTTACGAATCTTTGAAATATACTTTATTACTTTAATTTGCTTCCTCCTATCTCTAACACCATGCTGAAAGTGCTGGATTATCTGCCTAGTTCATGCTGTCTTTGCAACTGATTTGAGCTATAGGTCTAGCAAAGATCCATTCTCTTGTGTGAGCTTCTTTGCTTCCCTCTTTAAGGCTTAGACACTATTTCCTGTCTGTGCATCAGGGAGGGGAGCAGTGAAGCTCACATAGGAGAATGAATCTTTACTAGACCTATAGCTCAAATTAGCTGCAAAGACAGCATGAACTAGACAGATAACACAGCACTTTCAGCATGGTATTAAAGATAGAAAGAAGCAAAATAACTTAATAGGGTATATTAAAAATATTCACAACTTTACAAAAGCTTCTGTTATGTCCCTCTCTTTTGCTTTTATGGATTTTTCTTAATCCATCCACCACCTAGCTATTGGACGTTGCACTACTATTATAAATAATTTGATGATAATCTCCAAACTTCTGTACTGTACTGCCAAATTGCCGCAGAGTGCAGAGTTCTCTGCTTGTTTGCCAATTTTGGATTTCCAGCTATGGCTTGACTTCAATCACATTAATGACTAGACTAGATAGCTGTTGTTTCTTTTTATTACAACCAACAACCACTTGCTGTGTTGGGAGATGTCTATGACAGAGGTGGGCAATTAATTTTCCCGAGGGGCAACATGAGAAACAGAGACTGTTGTGGAGAGCTAAACCAATAGGGGCGGGCAGTTAAATTATATAGGCACACATCCATTATTCATAAAAAGACCAACACATACTCACCTCACTCCCTTTCCCCTGGTGCTGTGCTCCGGTATCCGGTACACTGACTCCCTGCACAGCAGATGCGATGTAGTGACCTCATCGCTTCTACTATTGCAGTCGCACACACTGATTGGTGGAAGAAGGAGCCACTGGCTCCATCCTTCACCATTGTAATCACCACTATCTGCATCCTGAGGATGTCCTTTGTGGTGAAATCATGAGATGTGGGAGACGGGGAGGGCATGGTGATGCCCGTGGACCACTGTTTTCAACCCGGTGGCTCTCTCGGTTCTTGGGCTGGACTGGAACAGTCAGACGACCGAATGTGGTTCATGGGTCACACTTTGCCATTGCCATGGGTCATGTCAGAATAAAAGAACCCCTTGGGGTAATTTTTTTTGTCTACAGGTAACAATACGAAAACAGCAAAGGTTTTCTTTCGATCATGTAATCACTGCTGACGATTTCTTGCATGCACCCTAGTAGACGCGCTCTGTACTCAGCACCATTCTGCACCACAGATAAAATCATTACCTTTAGATTTGATAGCACCATAGAAGCAATCTGTTTATCTAGGCTGTTTGGATCCTACAAATTTTTCATTTGATAACTTTTAGTACTACATTGCAGGGGCCGTATCAAAGGACAATTTCTGGTTGATGTTTGTAATCTCTCTTATATATAAAAATGTCATTACAGAATGTAAAAGGAATCGTTCCGTGTGAGAAATGGGAATCAATAGGGGTCAGCTTTTTTTTCTATCCAGGGATATGTCCAAGGTCTTTTCTCTTGGTGACGAGAGAAGCAGTTGCCAGAATTTCGTCTGAAGGCTGCAGATGTGCAGGATGATGAAAAATCTCTTTGATAAATGCTTTAGGGGTGAGTTTGATGCAGCGGGCCACTTTTCTGTGTCAGATGCTCAAGTGCTTCCTTTAGGGTCCCTAATCTGTCATAATAAAGTGCACTAGATTTAATTAGTTTAACCTCTTCAACGCTAGACAATGGGAAACATATGAGGCTTTTAAACCCTGGAACGAACCATATGTATGGAGACACCCCTTCATTTATCATCCAGAGTGCGTACGTGAGAGCTGGGAAAAAGAAGATGAATAAAGTTCAAATGTAGAAGGAAAAAGGGCAATAACCAAATGTAAATGCTGAAGTCAATATCAGATTTCAGTATTGGCAGGAAGCTCAATCTTTCTCATCAATTCTCCCAATGTTTACCTTTCCGGCCTACTACCATTTCCTTAATGAGGTCTGCAGTGGTTTCGATGTTGAATAGGGCTTTCTACTTTGTATAAAAACTGACAGTCACAAGCCATGAGGATAAAAGAAGGAAGCAAGATATAATCACTCCGAAAATATACTCCCAATCCATACTTCCATTCCAATGACCTCCATCAAGGGACATCATGAAGACCAGTTATCTGACTGCTGATGGTCGTGGTATCAAGAGACTGGTGGTCAGGATGCCATTGCTTCCAGTCCTTCTGAGACCATCAAAGCCGAAGATCTGGATCTGGGAGTTGATTCCAGCGGTAAATACATTTTATTTCTTCTTTTATCCCCATGACTTGATGATGTCAGGTTTTTAAACAAACTGGAAAGTCCATCTAAAGCCAAAGGATATTCAATAGCATGATGGTCATTGTGGACCCTTTTAGAGAGAGCTCTTAAATATCTCATTGGATGGAGCGTTGGCAATTTGTTTTGTATGGGACTGGCAGATAAGGCAAGGAGTTGTACTCTGTTATTTCTACAAGTCCCACTGAAAAAGAACAGGACAACAGGACAGTGGGGTCAAGGTGTTGCCAATGCTTCATTACAGCGTGGCACATCTCAGTGGCCGTTTGCTCTTTCTCCACTATGACTTATGCAACCAGTTTGGTTGAAGGGAATATGTGCATCTTTTGTAGTGGGGGGGGCATAACTTTGGGGCACAGAAAAAGAAGAAAAACTGTTCCAGAGTCAGAGGATTAGAGGCAATCGGAGGAGATGCTCAGCTAAAATATATAAAAATATCCATCAAAAGTTCCTCTTAGTTTTCCACTTTTAGAAAAATAATCCCCAAATTATCCGATATTAGTACAAAAACAAAAATAGTACTCACACTCTCTGGGTCCAGCGCCAGCTACCCGCCATTGTTCCAATTTTTTTCTTGCGACTGAAGTGGTGGCTTCACGCTGACATTAAAAGTCAGAAATAAATTTGTCCCTAACTCCTCATATTGTTACTTGGTGATATATGACTTTATATCATCTCTTTCTGTCTCTTAATATATAGTTGCCAACATGTAGGATAAATATCTTCTTGCTCTCCTTGTGCAATGATAATCTCCAATTTTCCAAATACATGAATTTTTTTTAGTTACTACTTCCACAATGTGCCCAATGTAGGTGACTGCATGAATCTACTGCATCAATATATACCTCTTAGCAGCCACAACACTATTTGTGCAATAGTTTGAGATGACATTGCTAATGGCGTCATCAAACATCGACTAATGGGAAAGAAAGAGCTACAGGTCTTGTTGACATGAAGTACCCATTATTTGTTACCAAAAAGACGATTCGATATAGTAATGCAGTAGCCTCATATTAAGGAGCACTGCATTATGGAAAATGTGATCCAATTTCATATTAGGGAGTAATCTAAGGTGATTTTCCAAAAAACATTTTCTAATGAATGTTGAAAAGTAGATCATAGACAAACGTTTCTTTTTGGCTCGATATATAACTCAAGATAAGTGTGATGGGGTGACCAGTTTTTGAAAAAAAACAAAACATGGGGTATACAGGAGGTTTGGTCCATGATTGCCTGGAAGCTATAAATACAATGTCCACAGACAGTCAACTATCAGATCACAGGGAAGCCTTAGTAATCAATACCACCTTTACAGAGATGTGGACTCACACAGGAGCACTAGATGGAGTCCTCGGAATACCAGCTGGCCAGTGGAGCGGGCTGACAGGAATGATTAGGTTCCTACCTGCCCATTTAAAGGGAATCTGTCACCCCATTTTTGCCATATCAATTAAAGATATGACTGAATAGTGCGTCCCATAAGCAAGCTATCGGTAGGTATCATATATCCTGATACCCCCGTTTTGATTGCAAAATACCTTAGTAAAGTCGGGATTCTATTCTGTAAATCAGGGTGGTCCAGTCCAGAGGGCGGCGTTTTCACTCCTCTCCCCTCCGCTCCTCTGCATCTCTTGCGTAGGCCGTCTGTGAATCGCACAGACGGCGTTCTGCTTCCCGCGATTGCGCTTTTCAAATTCACCCCAGTGCCTGCGCAGTGTGCTTTTCCCAACAGTGGGCAAAGCATAAAATGATTACAGCGCATGCGCAACTATTGTCATTCACTTTCCCTGCCCCGGAAGTCGTCCAAGGCAAGCAGTCATTTCCGGGGCAAGGAAAGAGTTGTGCATGCGCTGTAATGATTTTATGCTTTGCCCACTGTTGGGCAAAGCACACTGCGCAGGCGCGGGGGGAATTTGAAAAGCGCAATCGTGGGAAGCAGAACGCCGTCTGTGCGATTCACAGACGGCCTACGCAAGAGATGCAGAGGAGCGGGGGGAGAAGAGAGAAAACGCCGCCCTCCGGACCGGACCGCCCTGATTTAGAGAAAAGAATCCCGACTTTACTAAGGTATTTTGCTATCAAAACGGGGGTATCAGAATATATGATACCTACCGATAGCTTGCTTATGGGACGCACTATTCAGTCATATCTTTAGTTGATATGGTAAAAATGGGGTGACAGATTCCCTTTAAAACTATAGGTTTAGAACCCAAGAGAGGCAAGTTTACTTATTTAAATTGTAGGCTTATAGCCCAAGAGAGGCATGTTTAAGATGATAGGACCCATGAGAAAAAGGTTACCTTGACATGGTTGATGGGCATACATGAATTGGCCAATTTATGCGCTAAGAGCCTTCATTTTTGTAAGTACTTTCCTTTGTAAGTACATTTCATTCCGCAACAATGTAGTTTAGATCTTGTATTTACATATACCTTAGTCCATGCTATATCCCTTTTTTTGTAAGAAATGATTAGGTCGCCAAATCATAAACAGGACTAAATCGGAAGTGAGACTAATCATTAGAAAATTGTGTCACAATCAGGAGGGACAAAATTGGTGGCCGAACAATTGTCAGTAAATGGATGAAAATCAAAACAAGAATAATCCAGACTGAACCACAGAAGTAGACTATACTATAGCTAGTGTAAGCTGTAACTGGCAACTTCCAGCTCTAAACAGTTTTAGCATGGTGTAGTGCTATCCTATTTGGGCATACACGCCCAGACTGGACAGCACTACAGATTCCAGCCACACTAGCCTCTGTGGTAGGACAGAACCTGTGACACCTAGAGTTTGTGGTCCTGATATCTCATCCATCTGTGGCATCGAGGACTGAATGAATATGGCGGTGCATACCGGGTTCAGGCAAAAATGTGACCGATGCATCCAAGGTTAACAGAGGACCAGAAAGGAGGATAGGGAGAAAGCGGCGCTGAAATGATAGGGATAAAAATGGGGAGTACATCTTATTTTCTTTATTCACAAATACATAATTCGGTGCAATTGGCTGATTTTGAAACATCTCAGAGTAGAGTATTGAAGGTGCTATAACAGGTCATGCACAAATCATAACAAGTCCAACCTACAATTAAAGTCTTATCTACTAAAGCTGAAAACTATGGCCGGTCTTAGCAAAACTTGTAAAGGAGCTGTTCACTACTTGAGCAATCCATTGTCAATCCATATGTTTGCCCCCAATAAAATAATAAGGCTTATTTATACTCACCTCCGGTGCCAACGCCATTCCAGCAGTGTTCGCACGGGCTCTCCCGGGGATCATGTAACATTGTTACTTTATGCGAACCCTGCAGCCAATCAGTACTGGCTTCACTCTCCTCGACTTCAGACAAATCACTTTCATCAGGAGGAAATCTTTTCATACATATACGTCAATATTAAGAGTTAATAATAGGAGCAGTTTTAAGAGCAGATTCACTTTACGTTTCAGGAATTGGTTACTTTTCTGCCATTTTTTTAATTTGATTAGCTGGTGCAGAATTGTGCAGCCTCTCTGTTTTTGGCAAATTGCGATCAGCTGATTCTCCATAAATCCATATACCCCTTCTGCCCTAATAGTAAAAACAAAAAATTATTCCGGGCAGTACTTAAGACTGGAAGACATCTATCTTTAATGGATGCTGAAAACATAAAAAATAAAGTGTTGGTGGATGAGTGACACTAGAGTTTTTAATTCTCACTGGCTATTGGCTATGCTCAACTTAAAGATGTTCTCTAAACTTCTTAAAGCACCACTCCAGCGACTTTTTTTTATTTCATCATTGGAATGGTACTTTAAACGTATTTTTCCTGCCCCCTGTCTGATACTCACCTTCATCTGTTTTCGCCTCCACTCCCATCGGTCTCTGGCAAAAAGTGACCTCCTTGCAGCGCCAGTGCTTCAACGAGCTGGCCGGAGGTCATTTTTTATTACAAGCCTATGAGAGCCTCGCTCCACGATGGCGCCACGGGACCGGCTGGACTAAAAATAGTCTCCGTTCTGAATTACAAAGTGATTTTTAACTCTATAGTATAATATTTGTTGCCCATGTTCCCGGCCACTTTTGCAGCCTATGAGACTGATTTCCGAGACAAGGATCGCTCATGTGCAAGGTGGTTGCTATACAGCCTGAAAGCGCTGCACTGAAGCTGGCCATATAGATGAATTCTGCTAGCTTCAGTGCCCTTGTCGCTCCTCCGATACTGCAAAGCTACCTCTGCTGGCATGGACAGAGAGGAAACAGTTCAGACCACGAGCATGAACAAGACACTGATCTGAACTAGCAATCTTCAGGAGCACACTGCTCACTAGCAAACAGTAAGTCAAGAGGCAGGGGAGCGATGTGCTCTGGAAGAAAGATTAGAAAACCCTTTAAAGAAGTGTAAGAGATATTCTGCACAGTGACATTTACAGCATAAGCAGGCGACTACTATTCTTTCAGATACTTATTTAATATTTTGCAGAAATGCTATAAATGTCTTTGGCTGGAACATCTTCATAGGGAGATCCCATGTGCTAGAAATGTCTCACAAAGGGAGGTCCTATCTCCACTCATTAGAAATGCAGTGACCCACTGATTTCTACCATGACTTCAAAGACCGGTCTAAGTCCTATGAAATATTAAGGACATATTCTACCAATATTCCAAAATGTATTAGACGGGAATTCCAGATTCATTTACGATACATTTCTATCCTAATTTTACGCAGTGTAACTTTCTTGGAAACTCTGTTCTAGTTACTGAAAAGTTTGTAATGTGTTTTATCACTAGAAAATGAAAGAGTGTCTGCAATTCTGTTCAGAAAATCTGCTAGATCTAGACCAGATTGCGTGTGTCTCGTGCCAATAAGAATAATACAAACTGTCATGCAAACAGGAGAGGACAGATTGGATTAAAGCATCTCTATGCTGAAAACTTTTCAGCCAGTTTTTCAGGAATATTATATAAATGTGGAAAGTAATATTAAGAGCACCATGATGGAAAAATCTTGATCTGAGAAAGCATATTTGTTGTGATAAAGGTGTGTCTTGCATCATTTTTCTTCTCCTTTGAAATGACTAGTTTTTTTTTTTAATAAACCTACATTTCTTGACACTCTGTCGGGAGGAGTTAATGCTACACGTGTCTATGTGTGCATACCCAGTGGGTGCAATGTGAACTGCAGCCTGTAGAGGATTTTGCTAGCTTGAAGCAACAATGCATTAAATTTATTAGGTGAGAAGTTGTGATCTGATGTTAAAACGTAATGTGGTCGAAACATCAAACAGTTGACCAGAATTTTGGTAAAAGACTGAAATTTTTCAGTGTTTACAACTTTTGCTGTTTTAAATCTGCTCCACAAATCATAGTTGATCACTAGAGGGTGAAACAGACGGATAACCTGTGATTATCTTACTGTGTGGTGTCACTTCTGACATCAAGGGGTTGCCCAAGGTGGAGAACCCCATTACAATACTCAACAAGGTGATATTAAAATATTGAACCCTAAGGGATCTTTAAAAATTCTGTTCCTGGGGCAATCAGCTGGATGCTTCAAGTCCTACTCCCAGCACCTCTACAAACAGCTGATTTTGCTGCTTAATAATATCCACAAATAATAATTGATAACAATTCCTATATAATATAGTTCAAACCTCACACTCAGACTAAGTGTACACAAAGCTGAAAACCGAAAAAATCCATAGTGTTAAAATTGCTTTTATTAAAGCAAAATAATTGAAAAACAGTAAAAAAAAAAAAAGCAGAATGTCCTACAGGAGACACTAGTGTGGCCAAAAAAAATGAAAAATATGTACAATTCAAAAAATATATGATATATGAACATGTAGAAGGGGTATTAGAAAAAATTAGAGTGCTGTGACCCCCCATCTAAAAATGATTTCCATTGTGCACCTGGTATATAATATATCAAAGGCTAAGTGTTGTGAAT
>VIAB01009647.1:0-12861 GCA_009801035.1 Oophaga pumilio | reverse complement strand
GTGTTGCTTGTTTGAATGCAGTGAAGTCGTCTTGCGAATTTGTGCAATTTAGTGCAATAATTCCCCATGAGCAGGGGTATACATAAAATTCATAGGGTCCCATAGCAAAAGTTCTGTCACAGCACAGGCATAGTCAAAGAAGGCCATACCTCTCAAATTTTAAAGATTCAGAGAGGGATATGTATTGGGAAACTTACAGTTCTTTTGCTTCTACTGAAACTCCTTAATGTTTTCAACCAGTATGATACCCGTCTGATACCATGGCCCCATAGAATATGATGCCCCCCAAAAATGCCCCTTCACGGTACGATGACTCACACAGAATGACATCTTAACATTCCTCCAGCTACATAGCATGATGGCCCCACAAACCCCACGCAAAATATTGTAAGGAGGAAGACTGGGCTGCGGGTACCTTCATCAGGCCGAGTCCGGAACTGTCGAGGCTGTGTCCAGTGTTGCCGGGGGGAAGTAATGGGGAACCGGACAGGTCCTATGACCAGGGAGAGGGGGCGTGGCTAGGCCGGGCAGTGAGCAGGAAGCGGGGGAAAGAGACAGAGTTTTCCCTCCGGCAGCGAGAGAGGAAGCAGGTGTGCACTGCGCTCCGCAGCGGGAGAGACAGCGCGGAGTCGTGCCCCGGCAGAACATACATAAGCGCTTCCGGGAGCCAGTGAGCGCACAGAGCGTCGGGCGCACAGCCAAACAGTGTACGGTGCTTGCGCTGAGGAGCGGATGACAGGTGCCAGGTCCTGAGGTGCATTTCCCAACTTTGACAAGCGTGCAGCGGAGCACGCTGTGGGCAGAGACTTCTGCAGCACTCTCCCATGCTGCTGCATAGATTAATGGACTAGGGGCTCAGCGGGCAGAACTGGTGACCGCTCGTTGCCTCCAGAAGCTGGATCGTGATTTGTTGAGTTCGTATGAGGACACCGCGCCAGCCTTTGCCGTTATTGCATCGTTATTGCATCCCCCATTAGACTGTATGCGGAGGAGGACCAGAGAAGATTACGATAAGTGAAGCTGAAATAACAGACTGTTGTGTTAACCCTTAATTTTCCCTGTTACTGTTTAATAATTCCCTGCGAGGAGATCATTTTCATCCCCTTTGTTACAAATTAAATTGCATTGTTGTTAAGCATTGTTCTGCAATCCCTGCATTTCTGCATTCCCGCACCTGCTTACATTTGGCGTAGTCGGCAGGATGCAGTCTACGAACGCAGCCGTGTCCAAAGGGAGGGGGAGTCAGTGACGCAATACATTAAAGCGCTACAAGAAGTGCATGTGCATATCGCCCGACGGGATGATGTGGGGGTAATAGGAGTGGGGCCCCTGATGTGATATTGAGGGACCAGTTTGTGGAGGGCCTCAGGGACAAGCTTTGCGGGAGCACCTGCGTGCTAAGCCACGTATGACTTTCTTAGAAATTGAGGCAGAAGCACGTGTAAGAGAACAGGAGCAGAGGACAGCAGCATTGGCAGGGATGGTCCAGAGCAATGAGGTACCAGACCCGTCCGCGGCTAAATCAGAGTGGGCCCGAGAGATTCAGAAGGAAAGAAATGCGGGAAAAGTGGTCCAGCCTTAGAAGGGTGCCCGCTTCAGACCAACATATATCAATAGAAAGGAGTGAGTCAGAATCCCGCTTATTTGTTGAGCCCCGTGCTGAGTGGAATCCGACTTGTTTCAAGTGTGGGAACTTCGGACACTACACCCTAGGGTGTGCGAGACAGGGACGGTCCCTACCTCGGCAGCCAATTAAACTAGTGGGCTCCGTGGCTGATGGACCCCGCCTTTAGCCTGAGAGACCAAGGAGGAGAGAAGGCAGGCCCAAAAGTTTAATTTCTACGAATCCCCTAGCATGGGCTGAGATGAATGGGCCTAGTCAATACTGGGTCACAGGTGACCACCATGCCGGAGACGTATTTTAGACATCATTTTCCTGAGGTAACACGGCCGGAGTGGGGCCCAGTAATCTGCCCATCCTGGTCGCAGGGGTGGTCTGGATGCAGAATAAAATGTGCGGCAAAGACTTGAGCCGGAAATCAGTCGTGTTGGTCGCCGGGGATACTGGCAACGGTCGTTCGGTGACTCTAGGGATGAATGTGCTGAAAGAATTCAGAACCCTCCTGATCAGTGAGCCACAAGATGCCTTTCTGGACCGATGGAGCCCACGAACCCCTCAGAGGAAGGTGTGTCAAAATTGATACGGGTCGCTCAGGCAACGTCAAGCGAAGGGAAGTTTCTGGGAAAGTTGATAGTCCCTGCAGCTGCTAAACTCATTCTACTTCTCATCAGTGGTGGAAGAGGAATCACCATATGAACCACCAAATGGTATAAAATTGACAAAACTTTATTAATAAACAATATATTTGCAACAATGTTACATCAGTATATACTAGAAAGGTGCTCAACACAAAAATAAAAACAGAGAGGGACGATGAAACCATAGGACTTATCTCAACCAACAGCAATTACCAATTGAGCTTTTATATATGACAGCTATAATGTAAGAGAATCTGGCAAAATCAATCAGCGCACACAACAGTGGCTGCTATAATGCTCCTATTTCCTCCATTATGCTGGACATAGTGTAATTGTAGAGCCAATTGCTAGGAAAACCGCAAAGCTGCTGGTGGAAACTCCTTGGACGTCCCTCTGCCCCGACACGCGTTTCGCACTGCTTCTTCGGGAGGCGAAGTCTGCCTGGTCAGACTGTGCTCACGTTGCCAGTGCAAGCTTATACACCTCTTGAGGGGGTGGAAGTGCAGATAGAGCCAACCTTGATGGATCAGATGCCCTCGGGACTCCTCGTTGCTTGGATTTTAGCCACAGTCCATGATGGTAACGTTGTGGTGCGCTGCGTCAACCTGGGAGAAGATGATCTCACCCTCTCCCATAAGAGTGAAGTGGCTCAGGTACTGGGAATGCCAGAAGAGCTGATGCAACTGGAGGCCGTTCAGTTGGCAATAATGCAAGGGGATCCCTGGACCCTAGCTGTCACAATGACACCAGAGCTTCTGTCTGGAGGCATGAAGGAGGGTCGTCGAATTTTGGAGCAGATGGGAGCAGAACTGACGGGACTCTCCCTGAAACATGTGCAACAGGTGGAAGCTGTACTGGAGTGCTACCAAGAGGTCTTCGCTCGCCACGAAGATGACTTTGGGTGCAGCACGGCCATAACCCACGAAATTCAGTAAGTGCTGCCCTAATCCAGAGAGATATCAACAGATACCATCCCAGATGTACAAGGAAGTAAAGGAGAGGTTGGCCCACATGCTGCAGAGTGGAGTCATACAGGAGAGTCAGAGCCCGTGGGCGGCTCCCATTGTTTTAGTCCAGAAAAAGGACAGTGCGTGACTCCTATCCATTGCCCAGAATTGAGGCATCATTGTCCACCTTGGGAAAAGCGAAGTATTTTTTGGCCCTGGATCTGGCCAGCGGGTACTGGCAGGTGCCCATGGCTGAACACGACCAGCCGAAGACGCCATTCATACTGCCCATGGGATTGTTTGAATTTAATCGGATGCCCTTCAGCCTGACTAACGCTCCTGGGACGTTTCAGCGGATGACTGGGTGCAATTCCAGCAAGCAGATAAGGAACTTGCCCAGTTGAGACAGTGGGTGGCTCTGAAGCGACTTCCCAGCCAGCGCGAGAGAGATGCTCTGTCCCCGGGGTCTCTGCAGATTCTGGGACAGTGGGAGAGACTCCAGTTGGAGGATGGCTTGCTGTATAGAAGAGTGCAGCTGGTGCGGGAATTAGGCAAGTGGTGCTCCCAGAGAAGTTGATCGGTGTCGTGGCTACGGAGGCCCATGAGAGAGGGGCTCTCTTTGGTCTGGAGAAGACATTGTAAAGGCTAGTATATCACCCCCGATTAAAGATTGCAGTAGAAGAGGCCTGTCAACGATGTTGGAACTTTGAACTAGCCATACCTCCAGAGCAGAGAACTGTCGCAGACCATTCTGACTTCTTCCCCCTTGGAGTTATTGATGATCAATTACTTACCCATTACTTAATGGTAGCATATAATAAATGAGTATACAGTGTGGATTTGAGACCTTTTGGGCTTTGTCATTTCAAAATATATATTAAAGACAATGTAGAAATAAAATATTCAGATCTGATTCTACGAAACTGATATTGTTCCTCACTTCAAAATAAGATTCCTTGGTAAAGAACACTTTCAGCTTAGATTTAATGCAATGCTAAAGAGTAGATACAGACTTTTAGGTTTCCTACTTCCAATAGGTAGCACTAGAGTTTTAGTCCTCTTCCTCTCTAAAGAGGTAATTTACTAATTTAATTTCCCAGAGTAGCATTGCATGGATTGTAAGCTTCCTCACACTGGCATACCAGGCCTGGAATGTCAGTCTCCACAAGGAGACATGTTATCACATAAACCCCAGTTGGAGCTTCTCACACAGTAAAATCAGATCTCATACTTTGCACTGATGAGGTGCAACATCCTTAAACACCATGTCTGCAAATTAAGATTCTGGTTTGGCTTTTATCCTTAATTATGTGACAAGACTCATTGAAGGGTCAATATTGACTTTTAGGATTGCTACTTCCAATAGGTGGCGCTAGTCCTCTTCCTCTCTGATGAGGCAATTTGCATATCTCCATATGGCAATATATTACAGGTTTTCACTTACTCCAGTAAGGGTTTGGTGTAAAAAGTGGAGAAACATTTCTAGATAAAAGTTTTGTATCCTAAGATGCGCTAAATTTATCAAATATAGTACAATATATATAAACACGATACAAAGATATAAATCTTTCCTGTGTGAAATCAAGTACAACACTTTGATAAATTTAGGTCAAAAATTGTCAATGAAGCCATAAGGAAAAGTTACTTTAACACGTCCCCTCATAATAACTCTCCCCTATAGTCTTTATGTGATGATGCGATGTACTTGTCGCTGACCTGCTGTGGTCCATCGCAGTAAACTACATGCCGCCTGCACATTTTTTGTGGCCACTACTTGTAAACTCATCTTGAATTACAAATATATATCTTTTATTTCCATCAATGTTGGCTGCCGGACAAGTATTCTATTTGCAATTAAAGTACAACTTTTCCATATGACTCCTGAGATTCATTGCCCTGGGGTGGCTTTATCACATGTTGACAGATGCCAGATCTATAGCCTGAAGGTAATGAATATTAATAATGATGCACTTCTGAATTCTGGGCATCACATATAGGCACAGATGCTTTCAGTATAGTCTCCAGATTGCAGGACAAATATATCATTGCTACGCAAGTAAATTTTTAGAAAGCAATTTCAGTATTAAAGGGGTTGTCCAGTCTAAAATGAAAAGTCTGCAGTCCCTCTGTGTGACTGCAGACTTTTGAATACCCCTGTGCTCTGCGGGGATTCGCCTGATTCTGAGCCGGGAACTGCGGTGATTTATGAGATATGCATACTTGCGGGCATAAGTCCAGTGGATGCAGCCTTTCAGTGGGTGCGGCCTCGCTCCATACAATTATATGGAGCGAGCGCGCACGCGCTATCCAATGGGTGTGGCCTTGCTGAGCAGATTTGTATGGAGCAAGGCCATGATCACTAGACAGTTTCAGCCAGGGAGTATGCATATATTGCATACATCACCGCCATTCCCGGCTCAGAAACAGGCGAATCCTCGCAGCATACAGTGCATGCACTGGCGGGATTCCAAAATCTTCAGTCACACAGAGTAACTGCAGACTATTCAATTTAGATCAGACAACCCCTTTAAATAGAAAACATTAATATGTAGAAAGTATTATGTTGGAATATGTTTAGTGCATCAACTCCATTCCTGTCTATGAGTGTTTAGTTGCTAAATTTGTATTCTGTTTATAAAGTTAGAACAAAAAAAAAAATTTCCCAGAGGCTCACACAGGGAGAGCATGTGTCATGTGTGCATCGCCACGAAGATCGTCGCGGTTGCACATTCTGACTTCTCACAGCTGAGTAGCTGTTTCTTTGTGTTTGGCACTTAGGGAGTTAATTCTGTCTGTGCTCGGTTCTGGCACTGGGTGCAGTTCCTCCCGGCTGCAATTGATTATTTGTTGATTGGTTTCCTTTAAGAATCTTGTTGTCTGCTCTGGGAGTTGCCAGTGAAATTTCCATGCAGACCACAGATAGGATTGAACCTGTATAGACTCAAGTTGAGATCTCCTAAGTTGATTTAGCTCACATTGCTTAGAGTTTTATATTCCAGACCATTTATGTTTCTTCTATGCTTGTGTGTGTATGCAAGTCTGTGTTTACTCCTGTCTGTCTTATATGTTTAAATTGTGTATCTAGTTGATATCTGCCCATATCCCTGTGGTGGTATTCAGGGATTGATAGGAGACAGGATTAGGCTGGAGACTTGGACCTCTGAACCATCATCAGTACCTCCAAGGAGAGGGATTAGTTAGGACCCCAGTCTAGGGTCAGGTTAGACCCCGGTCCACCTCTTTCCTGTTACAGCTTTTACAAGTCCTCAAGATTAACCCTGAGTTCAACGGATATCGTGTCAGGTAAATCTATTCTTTACTTACATGTTGATGTTGCTAAACTGTATGCTGTTTAGAGTGTTGTCCCTGTAAGAATAGTTTACTGACATTGTTAACATCTCATTAGACAGCGTGACAGCATGTGACTGTATTTCCTGTTTTCCTGTGTCTGTGTATGAGAGAAGCAGCCTGCTGTGGATGATGCACAGATAGAGATACAGAAATGATTTATTCCTGATCTATTAAGTTTATCATATATTGTTCCTAAATAAAGATGCTCTGTTGTCACACGCTTGGAGAATATCCTGAATAATCCGCTGCCAACATATTAAAACACATTATTTACATCACAATTATATGCCAAAGAATACGTTTGATAACCAAAAGTCAAAATGTACACTTTGACCTACCCATAGATTTTCTTGGGTCAAAGATATGCCGACAACACAGTCTGTGAACTTACAAAAACACTCCAGTGTTTAAGTTCCCTGCTCCTAGTCTTAGGCTGGGTTCATACTGCGTTATGCAATCCGTTAACGCCATTAACCCCCATTACCGAGCGCATCGCTAACGCATGCCATAACCCGCGTTCACTACCGATGTGCCATCATTCTGTGGCGGACGCGAGCTGCAGCGTCCGAGGATCCGTCACCGCTAGCACAGTTGAAGCATCTGCGCTAGCGGTACAGCATAACGCGATCGTGTTATGCTTTCGCGTTAACAAAGTCTGTCAAAGATATGCGTTGAGCGGACTGCACGAACGCAGTATGAACCTGGCCTTATACTTACCAGCCACCATCTTCATTGGTTCTCTGCGCCACTCTGGTCAGTCTCCAGCAGTTTATGACCTGCTGGATCGCTCTCATGTTTGCAGGGCAATCTGGAAGTCACTACTCAATGTAAGTCTATGACAGTAAGAATAAGGCCATAACGAGGCCCTCATAGACTAAGAGCTCTTTCACATGTCCGTGCATTTCGGTCCTATGACAGATCGCAATGCACAGACTGGCCGCGCATCTCCTGTCCTGAGCGTGACAGCTTCAGAGGAATATATGAAGCTGCCACGTTTGGGTCAGGAGTAGTGATGAGCGAGTATGCTCGTTGCTTGGGTTTTCCCGAGCACGCTCGGGTGATCTCCGAGTATTTTGGCGTGCTCGGAGATTTAGTTTCTGTCGCCACAGCTGCATGATTTGCGGCTACTTGACAGCCTGAATACATGTGGGGAATGCTTGTTTGATAGGGAATTCTCACATGTATTCAGGCTGTCAAGTAGCCGCAAATCATGCAGCTGTGGCGACAGAAACTAAATCTCCGAGCACTTCCAAATACTCGGAGACCACCCGAGCAATGAGTATACTCGCTCATCACTAGTCAGGACTCAGAGATCTGCGGCCAGTCCGTTCATTGTGATCCAACATTGGACCGATTACAGACATCTGAAAGAGCGCTTACATTGAGAGATTGTGACCGTTACCTCTGACTTTCGGTCAGTAAGAAGTTGAGGTCACAATATGGTGGTGCGAGACTGGATGGCTGCCCAGAACAGCTGAAGACAGCGGCTGGTAAGTTTGATACTAGGTGCGAGGAACTTAGATTAATGACACCACTCCAGCGCTGAAATAAAAAAAATGCTGGAGTGGTGCATTAAAATCTATTTAAGAGCATATATTTGTAAACTATGTTTTCTGACATTCCAATAGTTTTCCTCCTGAAAATATTTGTAAAAATGGACAATTAGGCGTGACCACTCTCTGTGCGGTACACAGGCTGCGACTGTCACACTGGGAAGTGTCAGACTCTAATAGCATTATACTGAGAATATATGCAGTAATGATTTTGCAAAAATTTAGATATGAATATATAAGAGACTTTTCAAATTTAACTGGAATTTGCAGAAATAGGAGGAAAATGCTGAAAATATAACTCATGACTATTTTATAAAGATGTATGAAACCCTGAGCCTTACAATTTATTAGGCAAAACCGTCCTCAAATAAAGATACACAATCTGTTGTGGAAAGTGTGTCGCACTTGGAATGTTCATCTTTTCTATACAGGAAAGATGTATATCTTAGTACCGTGTTAGCCAGTAGATATGTGATTCTTCAGATTTTGTATTAGTCTTTGCCTGATGAAGAGACCTGAGTAGTCTCGAAAGCTTGCAATTTGTTACCATCTTTTCAGTTAGCCATTAAAAGGTATGAACCACTGAGGACTCTCAATTCTAAATATTTTTCCATCTTTTCTATAAGAATTCATCATATATTATTAAAATGATAGCTTTACCTTTCATTGTAAGAGGCATTCACACAGATATAAGCACAGCAGATACTAAACATAATCTGAAATTTCCCTTTATAGCATAAAATTGCTTTATAACATGGTACATTCAATTCTGCAAAAAACAGGAAAAATGTCAATTGTATTGCTTCGCTTGTATTAAAGGTCTTGTCCACTTTATCTTTATTTGAACCAATATGGTATATTTTAGGCATGATTTTGTAGCACTTACCAATATATACAGTATACAGTGCCTTTTCCCGTCTTTTCCATCTGGTCCAGGCCGATATCATGAATTCTCCAGCCAGGACTCATCTGCAGAGGTTACAGCGAATATACATGTGACGTCTCACATTTCCAGCACCGTCCCCATCTATCCCCAACCTGCACAAGCTCCTCCTCCTGCTGTCACTGCAATACTGAGCCGCTGCTGCCGTATGTATCCCTATTACTGATTCCCTTAGTACCCCACATAATAATGCGCACCACTGTACTTCTTACAACATAAAATGCCTCCTTTGTGCCTTTTGGATGACAAAATTGCGCCCTAGAAAATATTAATGCTCTGTGCAAATGCCCTAGAAAACAGTGCTCACATTTTGCCCCTAGAAAGTAATAATGCCCCCAGTGCGCCCATTTCACAGTGACAATATCCTGAGTGGCCCTTTAACAATTATCCTTCTTAAGTGCCCACTTAACATTTAATAATGTTCCCAGTCCTACCATATATAGTTCTCTTCTATACAGCACTATGTATGGATGGCCCCTAATAGTCCCCCTACGCTGAATTGATGGCCCCCAATAGTCATCCCACACTGTATGGATGTCTCCCAGTAGTACAGTATTCCTCCCACAGTGTATAAATGAAGTCCTATAACACTGTATGGATGGCCCTGAGTCATCCCCCACACTGTATGGATGGCCCCCAGTAGTCAACACACTGTATAATGGCCCCTAGTTTCCCCCCCCCACACTGTATGATGGCCCCAGTATTCCTCCCACACTGTATGATGGCCCCCAGAAGTCCAGTAGTCCCCCTACACTGTATGGATGACTTCTAGTAGTACCCCCACTATGTATGGATGGCCCCTAATAGTTCCCCTACACTGACTTGATGGCCCTTAATAGTCCCCCACACTGTATGTATGTCTCCCAGTAGTACAGTAGCCCCTTATCCACTGTATGGATGGCTCAAAGTAGTCCATCCACACTGTATGGATGGCCCCCAGTAATCTTACACTGTGTGGATGGCCCCCAGTAGTCTCCCTACACTGTATGCATGGCCCCCAGTAGACCCCCCACACTGTACGGGTGGCTTCCAGTAGACCCAACACTTTATGGAAGGCCCCCCGAGTAGACCTTCCACACTATAAGGATGGCCTCCAGTAGTCCCACCACACTGTATGGATGGCAGCCAGTAGACCTTCCACACTATATGGATGACTTCCAGTAGTCTTCACACTGTATGGATGACAGCTAGTAGGCCCCCACATTGTATGGGTGGCCTAAACTATTCCCCCCACACTGTATAGATGACCCCAAGTAGTCTCCCAACACTGTATAGCTGGCTCCCATTTGACTCCCCCACATTGTATGGATGGCCCCCATTAGTCCATCAACACTGTATGGATGGCCCCCAGTAGTCCCCGCACCCTGTATGGATGGCCTCCAGTAGTCCCCCACACTGTACAGATGACTCCCAGTAATCCAGTACTTCCCCTACAGTTTGGATAGTCCGCAGAAGTTGAGTAGTCCCCCCACACTGCATGGATGTCCCACACTAGTCCACCCACACTGTATGTATGGCTCCCAGTTGTCTAGTAGTACCCCATACTCTATGGCCCCCAGTAGTCCCCACACACTGTATGGATGGTCCCCAGTTGCCCCCCACACTGTTTTGATGGCCCCGCAGTAGTTCAGTAACCCCCTATACTATATGGATGGCCCCCAATAGTCCACACCCATTGTATAGATGGTCCACAGTAGTTGCTCCACACTGTATGGATGGCCCCAGTAGCCCCTACCACACTGTATAGATGGCCCCCCATTAGCACCCTATACTGTATGGATGGTCCCCAGTACTTCCTCCCACACTGTATGCATGGTCCCCAGTAGCCCCCCACACTGTATGGATGTCCCCCTAGTAGTTCAGTTAGTGCAGTTCATCCAGAGTGATCATGGGCTTCTTGGCTGCATCTCTGATCAGTCTTCTCCTTGTCTAAGATGAAAGTTTAGAGGGACGGCCGGGTCTTGGTAGATTTGCAGTGGTATGATACTCCTTCCATTTCAATATGATCTCTTGCACAGTGCTCCTTGGGATGTTTAACGTTTTGGAAATCATTTTGTATCCAAATCTGGCTTCAAACTTCTCCACAACAGTATCACGGACCTGCCTGTTGTGTTCCTTGGTCTTCATGATGCTCTCTGTGCTTCAAACAGAACCCTGAGACTATCACAGAGCATGTGTATTTATACGGAGACTTGATTACACACAGGTGGATTATATTTATCATCATAATTAGTCATTTAGGACAACATTGGATCATTCAGAGATCCACAATGAACTTCTGGAGTGAGTTTGCTGCACTGAAAGTAAAGGGGCCGAATAATATTGCACGCCCCACTTTTCAGTTTTTGTATTTCCACAAAAATTTAAAATAACCAATAAATTTTGTTCAACTTCACAATTGTATCCCACCTGTTGCTGATTCTTCACCAAAAATTTACATTTCGTATCTTTATGTTTGAAGCATGATATGTAGGAAAAGGTTGAAAAGTTCCAGGGAGCCGAATACTTTCACAAGGCACTGTACCACTATCTAACAGGAGTGTTTTGTCGATTGCTGCAACCCCATTGCTTGCTCTGTTTACAACTATAGGGCCACTTTGCATATAATTTGCTTTTTGCTCCACTATTTAGGCCCCCATTAGAATCATCAGGCAAGCTCTTGTTACTTTCCCCTCATGTAGTATTAAGTATATTTTTCTATCAGCTTTGCCTTCTCTTTTTACCTGTCTTTTTTACTCTACTGTAGTTCAGGACACATGTTATATTTTAACCATTATGTATCTCGTTTATACATGTCATATGTAGTGTTTCTGCAGTGCCACCATGTAATCAATTACTTGTGAAATAAAGTTTTTTTGCGCTATATTCCACCCCTCTGACCTTTCATGACCTAATGTTCATTGCTTCCTCTTTCGGGTTTTATGTTACAGTCATAGCAAACATATCAATTTCTTCATAGTCATTTCTCATCTTTGTATGCAGTATGCAAATTAGCTCTCTTCCAAAGGAAAGAAAACTGTCCCTATAGCGCCACCGATAGGTAACTTTCCTGTATGTCAATGTTCAAGTTATCAATGAGCCTTGTAGTATGAGAAGCGATGTCAATCAAGCAAGAAACACCCATGGGTGTAACTATAGCAGGTGAAGGAGTTGTAGCTACACTTGGGTCCTGGAATCTAAGTCTTCGTTCCCACAATGAACTTTTGGTGAGTTTTTGATGCTGCAGAATTTCTGCAACTATTATTTAAATTAGGCAACTGTTTTTTTTAACAAGCCTTTTTGATCCTGCTTTTTTTGTCTCTTGTTTTGTATGTCATGCCTTAAATAAAGCTGTTGCTTTCTATACTTGCTGGTGTTTGGCTGTGACAAAACTATATGGACATACTTAGGTGAGCATTACATGCATTTATTATATGTTTCTACTGCGGAAACGCACTAAAAGCTAATGTGCGTTTTTTACCTGCAGATTTTATGCACTTAATGTAAGTCTCTGCGGAAAGAAAACACAGAAAATTCAGCGTACCCAAAAGAAAAATTGACATGTTGCGGATTTGAAATCCGCTCCTTAGGTCAGATTAGCTGAGTAAGGCTGGAGCCACACTTAACATATAAAAAAATTGGTCCGATTTTGACGGCCGAGAATCGCATCAACGTTTCGTGAACAGTGATCCGTATGTAATCCGTTTGCAATGCGAGGATGCGATTTTCTCGCATCTAAGTATCCGTGTGACATCGGTATGGCGTGATTTTATCGGAGCCTTACAAAATGAACATTTAACTGATCCATGGCCTGAAATATTCTTCAAAA
>VIAB01009645.1:11195-32161 GCA_009801035.1 Oophaga pumilio | reverse complement strand
ATTTTATGAACGGTGAGTGCCATCCTTATTTTTCTTTGCTTGGAGTGTGAATGATTGTTCATTAGTATTTTGCACCCGTTCTACCTTCACCTTTTAACATGTGTTTAACATGTGGGCCTGCAGCACCTTGCATCATATTAGTGTAGGGCATTATGGTGGCTTAAAGGTCTCTTTCACACTTCAGTCGTTTGGCATCAGACAAAATCCGCCAAAGTGTGAAAAAAGTGGATCCGCCAGAAAAGGTGACGGATACGCTATGAACTTTTCCACCCGGAAAATGCAGGTACGCATGTCTGGCACGGAGGAGAGAGAAAGAGAGAGAGAGACCACGGACAGTGTTTTCAGCATTTTGCATGTATTTTCTATGGGAGCAACGGATCGACTGGCGGATTCCATCAAAAACGGATGCCCGCGGATCCGCCACCCATAGGCCACCATTATACAAAATGGCGGACGCGGCAGATCCGTCATAGTCCGCCATTTTGACGCACACAAAAAAACGTTGCATTGAACGTTTTCAAAAAATGGCGAACGCCAAATTTATGGCGAATCCGTCAAAAAACGGATCAAATGGACGACCATCCGTCAAAATCCATCACTAATGCAAGTCAATGGGAAAAAAGCGGATCTGCCAAAAAAAATGACTAATCCGCTTTTTTCACACTTTGGCGGATTTTGACTGACGTCGCGCTACTGAAGTGTGAAAGAGGCCTTAGTGTTTAGCACTATACCCTTACAGCTCTTGGGAAATAGAAATTAACTGATAAACTGTATAGAGATGTATCTTTATGTACCAGTACAAAATGCCTGTAAAGACTGCAGCCTTGCAGCACTGGGGTCCTGGATTTCAAATCCAACCAAACCAACATTTGTAAGTGTAACAGAGGCACTGTTCATGCACACAGGGCAGTGCTACCATGAGCAGGCTAGCTACTCCATTTTCCAGATCTCAAGGGTTGTTCAGGCCTTCACACTTTAACCCATTTTTGGGTTTCTGGACAAAACAGGGACCTCTAGGCTCGAGCCATGGAGTCAGCTGCTATTGGGTAGTGCAAGCTGGTAAGAAGAATGGCCTTATAGCCCGGTCATGGCCAGGGGGTCAGTACAGGCAGGAGAGTAGCCAAAAAACAATCCCAGGTCAAAAAAATAATGACAACCTGGAAAAAAAACAGCAGAGATAGGGAGAGTAGGCATCTATACAGATGGAGCATGTATGTTCTCTCTGTGTTTGTGTGGGTTTCCTCCGCTTACTCCAATTTTCTCCCACACTCCAAAGACATATGTGGCGCCTCTGAGGGTCCAGTCGCCACAGAGGTACTGCACCTTATCTAGAATTGTGGCATCCCACGCTCAGGTAAGGAGGGAGCACTACCCAGGACTCTAACATTTGCACCCAACACACACTAGTTAAGTCAGGGAACCTGTGCGTACCCAAGGGAGGAGGGCCTCATCTCAGGCTGGGTAAGAGTGTTGGGGTGTGGGTGGAGATGGTAGGAAAAAGGGGAGGAGCATAGAAAGCAGGAAGTAGACTGGAGAGTCCGTCAGAATATCAGGGGAGCTCAAGCTGTGAGGGGCTTGTCCCCAGATGAGTAGAGAGAATTGAGAAGGAGAGCCTGAAGGAAGCTCCTGGGAGGAAAGAAGGGGTCCTAGGGGCACAGATAGTGAGAGATCCATCAGTGAGGCCCAATCCAGTATTGGAGGGACCAGGTTGCAGTGGGGAACTGGCCCACAAGACTAGTGGAGGACTTCAAGACTTAGCTAGCAAGCCGGAGGTGGAGGTATCTTTACATGCCTCAGCCACATCCACAATTATTCACCAAAAAGGCAGTCATATAGGAGCAAGGGGACTCAGAGGACATCACCCAACAAGGTCCACAGCTGCTGGTTTGGGACACTGATTGCATTGGGGCTGGGCAGGAGGGCAGAAGCAAGCGTGATGAGACGGCCAGGAGAGGTACACACAGAAAGGAGTCCAGGAAAGGTGTATCCCAATCTACCTGGGAGTTTGCTGGATCCCTCACCTGGAGGACACGGCACCAAGCGGGCATCTGTGCACAAGTGAACTGTGAGTAAAGTGGTGGAAACTGCACCCTGCTGTGCCATCTGAGTTATTCACGTCTCACCAACCTTGCAATGCACTCACCATAACAGCCACTATCATCACCATTAATATCCTAACTGCCCTTGGAAACAGCTCTACTCATGGAGAGCTTAAACATCTTTGCTGCCCCATCACCATCCCAGAGGATCTGCATTGCAGCATCGGTCCCCTGACCGAATACCACGGGTGATGTCACAAACACTTTATTACAAACTCTTTATAATTTCCCCTTCATTATCAACCCCCTTTTTATTGGACGCCCAGGGCAACAGACATGGTAATGCTGCAGTGATACTGTCCCTTTAAGAACCGGACCGGTATCGACTAACCCCACTGCCCTGGGGGGCGATCCAACTTGGCGTGAAAAACAGGATGAATCGACTTGAAAAATCGGGTCCTGTGCGCCATAGATTGTGCTAAATTGTTTAATGGCCGCAATTACCATCCCACACGGTACATGGAGAGGCATGTCATCATGGGCGGTACAAGATAAAGGGCACGAAGATCATGGCTGCTCACTTCAAGTGTCACTGTACCCTAAGAACTTGTCAGTCAACCACTGAAATCCACCTCCTGATCCTGGATGGCGGGAAAAGGAAGAGAAAGAAACCACGCCCACAGAGGAGAGAGCGGGTAATCCACGTGTGGGCTGCAGGAGAGCTGGAGGACAAGATGGCAAGCGGTGGTGACCCAGAGCATGGAGGAGCAGGATAAAGCTTCCCCAGCCTACAGAGTCAGGACCTGTACCCACCGGCAGCCATGGACCCGGAGCTCTTAAGCGCACAGATGGAGGAGCTGAGCTGCCAGCTCCAGGGCATGCAACTGACCGCAGTGGAGAAGTGGAAGGCAGCCCTGCCAGAGAAACAGCAACTGGAGGAGCAGCGTTCCATCCGGCGGCCAGCGACCCCAATCCCCGCGGAGGAGAAGGAGGAGACCGGCACTGGAATCATATTAGAGGCAGATAATAACACTAACCCTGCCCTGGTAGCCGAGGAGCTCCTAATAGGCCCACTAACCGCACCCCCAGCCCATGAACACAGCCGGGCTCATGCATCCCTGGACTGGGACCGGGCGTCCAGCCTGGAAGATTTATTCGGGGCCCTGCTTCAACCCACCAGTCTAGCGGGGGAGGTGTACGCAGAGCGGGTGGTGTACCGCTGGACCCACCTGGGAGCGGATCTCATGGGGTTCCATGGGGAGCAGAAGGAAAGAGGCAGAGTGGAGGTCCTCAGCAGGAGGGAGTATAGCCAGCAGATTGCTCACAGGTGGGAAAAAGAGGAGGAAGAGCGCCAGGCCCATCGCAGAGCACTGGATGAGCAAGATCTCCAGGCAAAGAAACAAGCCTGCAAGGCCAATGGAGCAGACCAGGGGCCACTGAGACAGGGAACGGTTGTGGCCTTTAAGCTAAAAGGAGGCTGGGGCTTCAGAAAGGAGCCCAATCTACTGGCGGAGGTGTTCGTTAACCAGTGGGATGTCGAATCCCACCTCCTGGAGGGACACCCAGATAGAGATCTCTACCCAGGAAACTGTATCACCTACACCCGTCATTGGAGTGCAAAAGGCTGGTAAGCCTTAAATGTGCAGAAGCGCAAACCAGTCACCGCCGACCAGTAAGCTACCAGCAGGGGGCAAAAGCAAACGCTCATACCATCGCAGGCCAAAGCCACCACTGTTGCAACATCTAGCCCTGCACCAGCCCCCATTGCCTACACAGGGCCCACTTCAGTCCGGACTATGGGCACACAGACACCAGTGACAGGACATAACCCGACCATGCATGCTTGCATCGGCCACAAACTATTCGTATCACCAGGGGTGACCTTTGTATACGAACTTTCCCGGCCTGGGAGCAGCCAGCACCAGGTGCTGCCTCAATAAAAGGGAGTAGAGAATTAAAGAAAATTCCCATTGAATGACTGTATATAGTTAAAAGTTAAAGTTAACCCAGTAGGGTTTTTGCAAAAGATTAACTGTTCAAAGAAAAGAACTACGAGATCATGAACCCCGCAGCACCTTAAACTCATCTGTGAGGGTCTGAAGCAGCTGGGCAAAGGCTTGCATTTGGGCCATGGCTCACAAGAAAGGGAAAGGAGAAAAAAAAACTGTATTGGTTGATAATAATGTCACGGGGCAGTTGAAGGAATACAGGGGACGAGGAACCTGGGCTCCTGAACTGCCCCTAAAGCTAGGGGAGGACCTGTCTTTCCTTAACTTGGGGGTATGTTTAAAGGTAGCGAGGCCCAAGTCACTGACCTGTCCCTGTCTCCTGTTTAGCCCTGAGCTAAACCCACCAACCCCCTCCCCAGGAGGTGAGACAGGGAATAATGTGAATAACACCCAACAACCAAGGGAAAGACAGACACCTAGGGGTTAAATCAACTAAACTATAAACACTTAGCTTTTGCTGCTGTAATGCTCTGCACAGCAGAGTAATAAGGCACCAGATGAGGGAATCAACTGAAGTACAACTGCTCTCAGCAGCTCCTGGCTCCAGCTTGGTTGGTTTCCAGAGGAAGCAATATTACCAACACCAGCTGAGACCTAATGTGGCATTTTAAAGGATCGTGGGAGTGGACCCCAGCTTCTCCTGACAAGTCAAGCAATGCAATTACACCAGCGGCCACCGGGGGCAAAGACTGAGATTAACCCCCGCTGGCCAGACAGGAAAAGGTTTCAACATGCAGAGAAAGATCTGCCACAGATCCAAATGTGGATTGTGACAGGTTCAGTGTGATCCTGAACTGAGGTATTCTTTAATATGGGGGACCCGTCTCATATTCCCAACGTAGGCCTTGGGTGTGACTACAAGGCATTGATGGTCTCCACATTGGACCACTTCTTCGGCCATGCCAGACGGTTTTAGTTATTTGGTCAGTAGTGCAAAATATAGAGTGCTACTCACACTCTAAGGGTTTGTGTAAAACCAAGAAGGAGCACCTTAAGAAGTGCTAACTATTTACAGATGATGTTCGGTCCGTGGCTGCTGGCTTGGGACACTAATTGTGCTGGCGCTGGGCAGGAGGACGAAAGACAGCGCAGTGAGATGGCCAGGAGAGGTACACACAGAAAGGAGTCCAGGAAAGGAGTATCACAATCTAACTCGGAGTTTGCTGGATCCCTCACCTGGAGGACACGGCAACAAGCGGGCATCTGTGCACAAGTGAACTGAGTAAAGCATTGGAAACTGCACCCTTCTGTGTCATCTGAGTTATTCATGTCTCACCTGCCTTGCACCGCACTCACAACAGCCACTATCATCACCTTTAACATGCTAACTGCCCTGGGACACAGCTCTACCCGTGGAAAGCTTAACCATCTTTGCTGCCCCATCATCATCCCAGAGGAACTGCATTGCAGCATCGTTCCCCTGACCGAATAACACGGGTGGCGTCACAAACACTTTATTACAAACTCTTTCTAATTTCCCCTTCATCATAAACCCCCTCTTTATTGGACGCACAGGGCCACGGACTGGGTCACTGCTGCTGTGATACTGCCCCTTTAAGAAGCGGCCTGGTACCGAGTATCCCACTGCCCTGGCAGGTGATCCACATACTGATAGGGAATTTATATAACGAGACCAAATGGGCACAGTGGCGATTATGTCTGTAAAGTGCTGTAGAATTAATGGCGCTATATAAGTGAGTAAAATAAATAAATATTGTGACCAGGTATTGGTATGTATAGCCATTTTTTGTTTTGATGTTAGTGAATTGATAAAAATAAAGATCTCAGCTATATTTAAGGCACAGATGTAAGTTCTGATGTGGTAATGTGTCCTAGTACCCTAGGAGGTCTGGATTAAATGATATCCCCATGGTCTAACAAGCTTCTGATTTTACACATTTCTACCCAGTAACATTGATAGACTTTCTACCTGAGCAGAAAGCTGTGCTGTAATTTGTTTTTCTTCTTATCGCTGATTTTAGTATCCCAGTCACCTTCAGAGACGGCTGATGCCGAAATAGGACTTGACAGCAGTAATTACAGAAACGAGCAGCATGCAGATATAAATAAACATTGCATTGTGTCACTAGGTTGTCCGACAAATCTTTCTTCCACTGGCAGCTCCTGAATGGGTTTTATGGCTTTTGTTGCCTGGATTTTTCACTGACGATTTTATACTGGACATCTCACACAGAAAAAGCAACATAGCAAACAAAGAAAACAAAGCAACAATAACCTTTACAGATTTGTATACTTTAATGTGCCAATGATTCTTAGATACAAAGTCAACGTCAGTGAGATTCATGATGATTTCCTTTTGGAACTTAGCAAGTGACAAACTGAGAGTTCTTGTTCCTTGTAACTGATGACCCCTGACCATCTACTGAGGGGCTGCTGCCAGTGGCGTACCGTCAATAGTAGCAGACCACGCAGCTGCTATGGGGCCCGGACAGGTGAGGGGGCCCGCGACACTCTTGCCCCTCTTCCCTGGGGGCAGCCTGGACTCAGAACCCGGACATGGCACAGGGTGGTGCGGGGCAGCAGAGCTCACAGAGCACAACATGGGCCCCTCATCTCCTGCAGGGGGCAGTGGAGAGTCACAGAGGCCGCACATGGAACGCAGGAGCGCAGCCTCAGCTGACAGGCCGCCGATTCCGCCCACATAGGATGCTGGACAGGAACCCGGAAGTCAGCTGCTGTGACCAGTCAGGGGTGAGAGTGCAAAGATGGCAGCGAACATGGCGAGAAGGCGGGCGTGGAGCGGGATGCGATGGTAAGTGAGGTCCGTGACAGACAGGAACTTGTCTCTGCATCGTGGAAGGGGGCCCACAGTCATGTGGTGTGCAGGTACACGGAGAGGGGCAGTGTTGTCATCCTGCTTCATGTGGAAAATAGTGTTACCCATAACAACATAATTCCAGCTCCCAGCGAGCCCTGACAGCTGCTTTCACCCCTTTCCCACAGCAGCCATTGTTCCTTCTCACAGCTGAGGGTTTGCTACAGTTGTATTCAGTCCTGACAATCTGTGTGCTGCCGCCTATGGGGAGCACATAGAATTGCTTTGACTGGAAACACTTGTAACGAACCCTCAGCTGTGGCAAGTGTTAGGTTGGTGGTAGTTTATGTCCCCACTCACTGACAGCAAGCAGCAAGCATGACCCCGGAGTAGCGAGCAGAGGACATGGAACCGGACCCTGCTTGCAGTGATGGCTCTCATCTGTGTTCTAGGTACGGGCTGCCGGCGTGCAGGAGGTTCAGCAGCGGCAGCAACACCTACCCCACCATACCACTCTCACTGCCCCCTTTCCAGGGGTGCCCAAGCCATTGTTTGCCAGAGTAGACAGGCAGGAGAAGTATGAGAACAAGGTCACCACCCTGGAAAACGGCTTACGCATCGCTTCCCAAAACAAATTTGGACAGTTCTGTACAGTTGGACGTAAGTAGGACTAGAAGATGTATGTGATATGCCTGAGGGTGCGGAGCATCACAAGCCAGGGTGTGAATAGGGAGTGCAGCTCTGGAGTATAATACAGGATGTAACTCAGGATCAGTACATGATATGTAATGTAGTGCCTGGAGTTAAGAGCACCTGTTGATTTTTTTTTTTTTTGGGGGGGGGGCCCCATTCAGACTTTTGCTATGGGGCCCCATGATTTCTATGTACGCCCCTGGCTGCTGCACTATCTATTGTTGAGCCTGCTGACACATAGAGAGGTGAATTACAATAGTTAGGTACCTTCCCAATTGAGGTGTACCTTGTCGCAGCGGGATCACTTTTACGTTTTTTTATCAAAACTATATTAACTAAGTACACTATGTTGTTGACATGTACTATTACTATTTACTTTATTACTACATTTTCATTTTGTTTTTATCTTAGGATCTACTTGTTAAATGGCCAGTGTGAATGTCCCCTTATGCATTTCACTTATAACAACATACTGTAAGGTCTGGCATAATTTTTTAAAGTTTTGGTCTATCCTTCCTCATGTAAATATGTATGTATTTACATGGGTTGGGCCTGATGGGCACCTCAGACTCAGAACTAGAATTCTACATCACTGCAAAGTACCTTGTAGCCCAGTTTCAACTCCTGTTCAACTCTTAACCCAGCTGGTCCTCTCTGGTCCATACCACACCAGGGCAAGAAGGAAGAGCTGGGCAAAGCACCAGAGTTGGGGCATCTAATGGATGCTCCTTTTCTGTGGCGGCTGTGGGCTGCTATTTTTAGGCTAGGGAGGGCCAATATCCATAGAACCTTCCAAGTCTGAGTATACCAACCCCCAGCTGGTCCTCTCTTATCCCTACCGAGGACTTTGCAGTGATGTAGAAGTATAGTTCTAATAATGCAGGGAAAATTGACCTCCTGTTTCTACATAGAGCTTAGATGGATTTAACTAGTCAGTTTTTATTCATGTGATGACACAGTCCTAATGGAAAATAGAAGAATTATGTGGGTAGAAAGGCAAAATGAGCAATTGGATGCACACAGTGCTGTATAATATGATGATCACCGCCTGTAACACGCAGCAGCGTTCGCATCATGCCACCACTCAGCAATGCATACAGATGTAGCAGAGTTGGAGCATGTCATGGGACATATGGATTGTCGGTGTGTAGAGGTGAGGAATACTGTGATCTTTTATTTTTATATTAATAAATGGGTAAAATAAAGTCAGGGTGTGTTTATTTCAATTAAAGGACTTTTTTTTTCCTGTGACTGTGTCTTTATTACTTTTAATTATAGGGTTAGTAATGGGTGTGTCTAATAGATGCCTCTCCATTACCAACCCCTGGGCTTGATATCAGCGGATATGAAATAGCTGATGTAAACTCCAAAACAATTACCCCTCACCACACCAGGGCAAGAAGGAAGAGCTGGGCAAAGCACCAGAGTTCGGGCATCTAATGGATGCTCCTTTTCTGTGGCAGCTGTGGGCTGCTGTTTTTAAACTAGGGAGGGTCAATATCCATAGAACCTTCCTAGTTTAAGTATACCAACCCCCAGCTGTCTACTTTAGCTTGGCTGGTTATCAAAAATGGGGGGATCCTATACCAATTTTTAAAATTATTTATTTAAATAATTTAAAAACAAAGGCTGCGTGAGGACTCCTCTATTTTTGATTACTAGCCAAGATAAAGCTCACAGCTGAAGGCTACAGCCCGCAACTGTCAGTTTTACCTATGCTGGTTATCAAGAATAGCGAGAACCCCACGCCATTTTTTATTTTATTTATTCAATAAATACATGTACAGTAAGATACACTTGCACTGCACTGATTATCTTACCGACATATTCATTTCTATGGACAGGTGCCAGCTGGTGAATACTCTTATCAGCCTCATCTGCTCTCGCTGCTATCAGTGAGACCAGGCATAGGCTGATGAGAGTAGTACTTTCATCAGCCAACACATGTCACCGACAGTAACCTTTCCAACGCCTGTCACAGCTGCTGGCTTACACGCTATCATCTGTGTGTCAATGTGGGAAATGCAACACTCTTATCGGCGGTAACTTGAATTATTACCAACGATCAGAGCCAGTGTTTCTTGAGTTGTCATATAGATGACAACATGGCAAATGCTGAATGCTCGGGCCCCTATTAATTTTAAGGTGTTAAATCTCTAAGTCTGCTCAAGCTAAGTTCATTCCCCTTGTCTGTCTACCTTTTTGTCTTTCGTTTACAGCGGGGACTGACCAGTGCTCATCTCACCCCCATCGATATCTAGGGCTTAGCTCTAGGGAGATACAGGGCTTAGATTTCCTGCTCAGCAATTGGTGGGGAACCAATTTAGGGACAGTAGGGAAGGTAGGGTGCTATTAGATCTGCCATGGGGTCTCCACTCACCCTTTCCCTAGTGTCTGGGCTTCCTTCCTTTCATCCCTTTATGTTACACTTAGTCTTTCCCATACTGTGACATCAGATTCGAGTTTGAGTCCAGATACTGTTCTCGTACCCGAGCCAAACTTTTTTTAAAGTTCGGTCGAACCCAATGGAACCGAACATCCATTGGTCCGTCAATCACTATTCCTCACAAAATTGGATGAATTATTAAATCTGAATGGGATGAAAAAACTGTGCGTTATACCAAATGGAGCCAACCCACCGCACCTTTATTAGGATATTGGTCTTACGAAGGGCCCATCGTGGTTAATCTTACAGGGGTCCTTATAATCCTTCTGTTTGGTGTGGGAAAAGGGTTTGCTTGGTAGTTTACCTGCTGGGGAACAGGGAACAAAGCCATATGGTGCACTCCCCAACATGCAGAACACTTGTTTTTATATTTACACAGCTCATAAAAAACACAGCAGGTCATGGGTCTACGTATGACCGAGTTCTGGCCTGCATTTGAGTGTTGACCAGTAGCCGCTGTTGAAAATGTGGTGTGCTTTTGAGACAACATGATCTGAAGTCAAACATCGGTTGATCAAACCCCCCGAACCCATTTTGGATTGCAGGTCCAGCTGCCTCTGAAACTGCCATGGGCTTTAAAGGAGCTATATATCTTGATATATAAATACTTTAGAACAGTGTCTCGGATGCTTCTGGCCCATAATAGAAACTAAAAACAGAAAATGTCTGCAGCCAATTGTTCATCGATATAGGCAAAATGTTGCAAAAACTATCAAAATATCTTTCAACTGGTCTCCTTTCCTTGTCAACTGTGTGTTGATCCGACTATATTAAAGACCAAATGTCAATGTACCCACTATCCCAAATTTTATTTCTTGTCTCATCATTAAAATGAGACCCCAGGGGACTAATCCAACAGAAAAATTAATCTTTATATACTCTAGCCAAAATACGTAGAATGTTAGCATCAGAAACAACTTACGGTAACTGATTGGCGCAGATAAGTGTTCCAAAAATGCCGTAATGAGAGCAGGAACCAAACCCGCACACTCATTTTTTTCTTCTCCCGAAATTTTACACTAACCCACGACTGTAGCTGCAAAAGGGACCCAGACTGAAGGAGGAACAGTGGCATCAGGATGAATGGATCTGCGAGGAAAAATCAGGCTGGAAGCCCTGGAAGATGCCCTCGGCTTGGCCAGGCTGGAATTCCTGAATGATGCTTTTGGCTTGCGTCTCTTGCCTTGAGAACGAGGCCTGTCAATGGGACTTGCCTATATGTTGGAAGATTCAAATGAGGAGTGTGGAATGCTTGCTGTGTCGACCTGAAGTGGTATTAAGCATCGGAAGAGGATGAGCTGGAATTGCAGCATTCACTCCTGTCTTGTCTGATTTTGTGAGTAAGGGCAGTAGCGGAACCTGCCACTGAAGCAGCATCAGGGAGAACAGCAGGAGGTGGAGGAATTGCATCATTAGTACTCGGTGCAAGGGTTAATAAATCATTACTTGGTACAGCAGGGGTTAATAGATTTTTTTTTCTACCTGCACAGCACTCTGCATAGCAGCTGCTATGTTGTCCAAAGAGCTGTTAGATTTGTGGCAGCTTGAATCCATCAGGGAAATGCTGGGCTGATGGGGGTTGGTTATGGCTGTTTTGGGGATGAAAGAGGATGGCTCTTCAGCAGATCCCGATGCAGAACTATTGCATCTTGCACCCATTGTAGTATCCTGGGGCACAGGTGTAATCTGCGCAGGCAGTTGATTAAAGGACATAGCCGCAGTGATAGAGAGAGGCTATTGAGGGCGAAAAGTAGGGAGCAGCAGTTGAGAAATGATGAAGCATTTTACATGAGGGGAGAGAGTGGGCAAGGCTATGTTCCCTGCATGGCATTTGTCTAAGCATACAGCAGTCAAGCAGATGAGCTGAGGCTAAGATGAACAGAAGGATGGGAACGCCTTGCGGACCGCTGATCTCCTGACATCGTCACACCTGAGACAGGTGCGTGAGCACTGTGTCCTGAAATAAGGGCTTGTAGCCAGTGCTCACCTTTCTGTGCCACCGTGCACCCATATAATTCTGTGAGGGGGTCTGATATATCTCTTCTCCAGACAGTGTTGATCCACAAGCACCTCCGGGATCTGAACAGGGCAAAAGGAGGACACTGGCTTTGTGCATGCTCTTAAACTCAAAGGAAGGGATTGTACTAGCCAATAAAGCTTACAATTTGCTACAAAAGGCGGGCATACCAAAATCCACAAGGTACAGTGGTGTGGGAATGGAGACCCCCAAACCCTAAATAAACAGAAGCGGGTAAAGTGCACTGTGTCATGGGTTTACTGTGACAAAGAGGAGCCAGAAGACCACAGTGTCAGATTTCTCCAACTTCTGCACTGATTAGAAGCACTTCACCTTCATATATAAATGGTGTAAGTTTCTTTTTGTAGTGCAGGGGTTAATCTGCTCAGTTGAGAGCTCCTGGAAGCTTTTCTGCCTTAAAGCTCTCAGCTGTGCACTTAGTCAATCCCATCTCCTATATAATCTGGGCCCATGTCAGAGCTAGCTTATTCTGCATGGCTGGAGGTTGTTGGTGGCTGGTATTGGAGAAGGAATTTGGTGTATTTATCTGTGACTGATGCTAGGTTTTGAGTGTGTAATAATTACCTTTCTTCTCCTACTTTGGTTTAACCCCATGCTCCACTCCCCGGAGTTTACCTCTGTTGTTTATGTGTGTGTTTATTTGTATGATTGGTATTTTCCTTTATCCCTGTTCTTATTACCTTGTTAATCTGTTTGGTGTATTTAAGTTCACTACTACTCCCCTCTTCCTTGGGTGGGGGAAGAGTTCAGATTAAGGGCGGATTCAGCAGCAAAGGCAAGTATGTGGCCCTGACGTCTTCACCATCAGAAGTAATCGAGGAAACAGAGAGAGCTAGGGAACCCTTAGCATTAGGGACAGGGAAGATGTCTCTGGTCCCGGGACACCCGACAACAGAGTCGTGACACACAGCAGTCAGAGGCACTTTCCTGACTTAGTGCAGTGCTGGACAATCCACATCTTTTTAAGGCAATTGGAGGCTTTGCAAGACTTGTGATTAGAAGTAAATCAACTCACCGAAAATCAAACTGTTTGGAAAAAAAAAAGGTGAAACTGGTGAATTTAAATTTCAAAAGATGAGCTCACCTCAAGTCGTTATCATTTGTTGAATAATAATCAGTCAATTTAGAAAGGTGAGCACCTTTCACCACAATATAAAGCGCCATTGTCGTGTCATCAGTTACAGTTTAATGTGGCAAGCTGGTATTTTATAGACACGGTGTCTGACACTTATTGGGGAATTTCTACAAAATATGCTGACAACCTTTGGAATTTATATTCTGGCAATGAGCTCCTTACATCTATCTGAATAGGAGGGTGAATCGTATTTTAGTCTTTCATTGTAGACATTGATGGCTTATGTGCAGGCATGGCCTCGCTCTTTTGTAAACTCTCATTTTTTCCCCTCTTTGTGTTGTATGTTATAAAATAAACAGTCAGTTGTGATGACAGAACACCTCTGGCACTGCAGATTTACTCCCCATTCATTCTCAACATTGAAGACACTATGCCAAAAATATTGTGATACAAAAATCAAAGCATTTCGGATTATTTTAGAGCATTCATCAGGCATAAGGCATCCATGGTGGTATAGGATTGTTTTGAGTTAACATCTAATTCCACTGGTGGTATAGCAAGAATCACTTAATATAATAATATATTTTATTATATCATTTGGGATGGTGCATAGGTTAATGGTGAGAGCTTAGGCCAGAAAAGTGCAGATACATATTAATTTTATTAAAAGGCTGCTCGGACAACCCTTCTTAAATGCAATAGTGCCTCTTATAAAATTAAAATACCTCTCGGACCAATGGAATTTCATCATTGTTAGCACCGTGTATGCCAGTGCTTGTGCTTCGTTATGATATGTTAGCGCTGCAGCATATTAAGGACTGATAATGAGCTGCAGAGCTCACACTTCTCTCAGATAAAACGGTGACAGATGAGGTGTGAGTACTGCAGCCCATCAAAGCCTACTGATGGACTTCAGCACTCTCATGACGTATCACTCTCACTTGAGCACTGGCACACACAATGTTCATGTTGGAATACCACTGTGAACACTGTTAAATTTAAAGAATTTGTCCAAGCGGACAACCCTTTTAATTCTAAATAGGCAAATAATAGACCAGTAGCTCAGATACAGGTCTCCAAATACTTTGCTTTCCTTACACAATCATAGAGTAAAATTATGTAATTCAGTCCCACTGCAGCTGCCACTAGTGGGAAACTCACGGCATATAGATTTACACGGCTGACATTGAACACAATAGTAGCATAATAGTTGCAGGAAATTTTTAAGGAATCCATCGGGATTGCAAGGCTGAAAAGTCTCCTCACATTGGCATATCAAGCTTGATATGTCAGTCTCCACAATGAGAAACGTTACCCCTTTGGATCCCTTTCAGACGCCTCTCACCCAGCCAAGCCAGATCTCACATTTTGCACTAACAAGGGACAGTACCCCAAAACACAGTGTATGCAAATTGAGATTTTGTTTTTTGCTTTTATCCTAAGTCATGTGACAATGTCCGTTAGAGAGTCAATATTGACTTTTCGGGTTGATACTTCTAATAGGCGGCACTAGCGTTCTAGTACTCTTCCTCTCTGAATAGACAATTTGCATATTTCCCAGAAAAGCAGTGCAAGGCTTAAAAGTTTACTCATTTTGGCATGGCACGCTTGACATGTCAGTCTCAGCAATGAGAAACGTTACCCTTGGGAACCTGTTCAGATGCCTCTCACCCAGCCTAACCACATCTTTACACTGATGAGGGACAGTTCCCCAAAACACAGTGTCTGGAAATTAAGATTTTGGTTTTGGCTTCTATCCTAAGTCATGTGGCAAAGCTCGTTAGGGAGTCAATATTGAGTTTTAGGACTGCTGCTTCCAATAGGTGGGACTACCGTTCTAGTCCTCTTCCTCTCTGAAGAGACAATCTTTTCTCAGAATCCATCAAAGTAATCATTTACTGCACAAAGCATGAAGTATTTACACCTTAATAACCATTAGTTGTATGCCCGATTGCAGCAAGTTGTGAGATTTTATTTAATTTTTGTGTCATTTTTTGCATATTTGTGCATATCTTATTAATTTACTTCTTCTGTCTTATCTCTGTTTCAAGAGAAACTAGACCAACTGCAGCCAGATGCTGCTGAAGTTTTAATTTAAAGATTTATGCTGTGTACCAGCCAGTGCCACGACCTGCCTGCACTCCTGAAACCTACTTATTAAAAGTAGACGCGGCTAGGAAAGCAACAGCCAAATAGACCTGGATCCTAGTTATATTTTACAGAAAATAAAATAATGACACAATTTCAATAAAAAACAGTCCATTTTTCCCATATTCACATTTTTTACATGTTTATGCCAATAACACTTGGGACTCTTCTTTCTGCTGATCTGTATGTGTAAATGTTCATCTCCCAGTACAGTAATCTCATTTATCTGGTTATCTGTCCCGAGTTCTGACTGCATGATAATAAATAATCATAAAGCATAGTAGTAAGAAACATATTATATATTGTAAAAAATACATGTATATTGATCATTCCAATAACAAGAAATAACTAAAACCATAATACAATTTAATTTAAACTCCTCCCTAAGGCCTGAGCAATTTTTGATTTTTTGAGTTTTCATTTTTCTCTCCCCCTCTTCTAAGAACCATTTTTATTTTCCGGCTGACAAAGCCAGGTGAGGGATTATTTTTGAGGCACTAGTTGTACTTTGAATAATACCATCCATTGTAGCTTACGGTTTACTGGAAAATGAAAAAAAAAATCCAAGTGTCGTCAAATTGTGAACAAAAAACAGCAATTTCACAATTGCTTTTCATGGTTTGTTTTTTCGGCATTCATTCTGCAGTAAAAATGAGCTAGAAATATGATTGTCCAGGTTAGTATGATTAAATAGATTCAAAAGTTACATTTTTTTTATTAAAGTGGTGAAAAAAATTCAGAAATTAATAAAAAAAATAAAATTAGCTTGAGTCGCCATTTTCCAAAGACCATAACATTTATATTTTTCATTCAATGGAGCTATGTAGGGGCTCATTTATCATGTGCTAATCTGATGTTTTTAATTGATATTACTTTGGGGCAAATATGATGCTTTGATCGCTTCTTAATGCATTTTTTGGGGAGTTGCAGCAAGCCAAAATCTGCAATTCTGGCATTTTTATTTTTTTTCTCTTTATAGTTTTTACAGATCGGGTTAATCAATTTAAAATTTTCATAGATAAAACTTTAGCCAATATGTTAATATCAAATATGTGTTTTTTAATTTTTTTTTCTATTTCTTTATTGCCAACTAGTAAAAAGGCAGTAATTTGAACTTCTATATTTTTCTTTATTTTTTTTAAGTTTTTTTCAAAACTTGTTTCTTTACTTTATTAGTTAGTCCTCTCAGGGAACATTGCTGTATATAGTAAAATTCACTGTCTCCTATGACGCCCTGCCAGAGGCAGGACGTCACAGAGGAGATCACATGACAGTCATGGGGGCGTTTCATAGCAACTCATCAGTTTCCTGCTATCATGACCGGGTTGAATCGCGACACCTAAATGACGCTGTCAGCAATTCACAGAGGCATTTAAGAGGTTAACAGTGGGCACACCGACCACTGCTGCTAAGGCAGATGTCAGATAAATATTATAGTCATTATCTGCCCTCTGCTGATCGGGCTCTGTTTCTGAACCCGCACCAAAGTCCCTGACATGTTCCATGATGGATATCTCTGTAATGGGGTGTTAAAGGGTTAAAGGGAACCTGTCACTGAAGTTATGCTGACCAAGCCTTGGAAAAAATGCATCAGAGTGTGGCTGTACAATTGCACAATTGCAGCTAGGTAGGTTCTCTGAAATGCTCTAGTAAGGGACTATAGCAACTCCAGGCCTACTTCACCCTTAAACGCTTTATTTGGTTGACAGGCCTTTCCCTGTGCACTACAACTTTGCTGCTCCTTTGGTTAACTGCATCACTGCTGCAAGTTAAAAGATTGCTTATACGTCTCTGCTATTTCAATGTGTAAGTGCAGTCCAGCTGCTTTTAGCGCTTCAAGCCTTGCTTGTCCATCTGCTGTCTGGCATACCCTAATATCAGAGTCCTTGCTTTTCTTTGTGACGTCCAGCAAGCCCTTCTCTTCCTGCCACTTAAGCCTCCAATATAAGCTGCTTTCCCTGACCTATGGTTTTGAAAAATTTGAATTACCAGGTGAGCTGATAGCACATACAGATTTTTCTTCCCTTGCCTTACATTCAGTTTAGGACTCCAATTTCCATCAATACAAATTTAGTACATTATCACAACCTGCTAGTAAGAACTTTGAGAGACCAGCAAACACAAACACATACAATAATCCAGCTCCATCTGTAATAAACTCCATGTCATTCACGACTACTTTACTTTTCATAATCTATCCTTATTAGAGCTCACAGAAAAATTGCTGACAACTTCTAACACGGTTCTACTGCTATTATGGTGAACTTCACTTCACCTATATTTATTACCCTGGCAATAAATATGGTGGTGGAGAAGTTGTCCTTCTCCTTTTTAACAACTGCTCCTTCAACACAATACCACCTCTACCGTCCCCTTTCATCCCTTCTTTTGAAGACTACTCTGTCTACATTCACTCTCTACAACCTCCAAGAAGCCATTATATATCGACCCCAGAGCCTTGTCGCCACTTTTATCTATCACTTCTCTACTTGGTTTCCACACTTTATCTCTGCTGACTTTCCCACTGTCGTCATGGGAGATTTCAACATCCATATTGAAACCCAGACGTCAACAGCCTCCAAATTTCTACCACTTGCTTCATCCTTCTGTTGTATCAATTAGTCCTCCACAGCTACCCACACAGATGGACGTACACTAGAAAAATCTTCACCCACCTCTGTTCCCTATCTAAAACTAATAAACTCACCTTTCACCCTATCTAACCGCACATTTAGAATCTCCCATTCCCATACTATCTCCACATCCCACTCCCCCTCTGTTGATGTTCATCAGGGCTCTGTCTTGGACCCCTGCTCTTCTACATCTAAATGTTTGGCCTGGGACAATTTAAAGTCCCTTGGCTTCCAGTACCACCTATATACTGATGACTCTGAAGTCTACCACTCTGGCCCAGATGTCAACTCTCTACTCTCTAGAATTCCAGAGTGTGTATCAGCCTTATTCTTCATCTTCTCCTCTTGCTTCCTAAAACTAAAACTAAAACTCATCATCTTTCCCCAATCTCTCTCAACCTATCTACCAGATCTATCAATCACAATGCATTATATCACTTTTTCCCCTGTGTCACAAGTCTGCTGCCTCGAAGTAACCCTTGACTCTACCCTTTCCTTCAAACCTTACAACCAAGCTCTTACCAACTCTTGCCACCTCTAACTCAAAATATTTTCAGAATTTGTTATTCCCTCAACCCCCAAGATACTAAATTGTTATCTCCCATTTTGACTACTGAAGTATCTTCCTCTGTGGCCTCCTAACTAACACTCTCGCACCTCTCCAGTCTATCCTTAACTCTGCTGCTACTTTTATGCTTCTGCCCTTTGCAAATCTAAAGGTCATTCAGGATACCTACATGACCTTTAGATGCACAAGAGCATTATAGAACCTTAAAAAAGGGTTAAAAACCCTGAAAAATGTACTACCTCAGATTAATATATCCTGAACAATAACTTTTATTATTTGACATTCTCATCCATACTGCCATTATATAAGTGATTACTTCAGGAACAATTTATTTCATAAATGGTTTATAACTCACCAATATGACTTGGAGGCTTCTGCTCCTTCTATATTAACCCATCTGGTGATCTCAAGAAAGCCAATCATTACATTTTTTCAGACAGGACATAGTGAGGAATTAAACTATCATATTTAAATGCAAGAAAGCTTATGTTTTATTGGGGAGGGGCAGAACATTTAACAATGGGGAAGCGATGTGTCTTATGTATAAAATGTATGACTTATCAGAGTTTATTATTTTTATTTAGAGTAATAGTTTACTATTGTTCATGTTTGTATCATTATATTACTTTATTATTACTATCATATTGATATGCTAGCAATATTACTTTTTATAGTAGCAGTAAGTTTATTATTTTAATAGATAATTATATTAGTTGTAATAATATGTTCAATTTTGAAAATTAATATTAATAATAAATTGCTTCTTAATTTAGAAGCAGAATAGTAAGAGTCTAGTGGTTGTTATATGAGGCTGGAGTAGTAGTATATTCCTTTGTATATTAGCAGCGGAGTATTGGTCACGTGATGCGGATAGACTGCACCTTTTGCGTGCAAGAAATCTCGAGGGTTTTATCATTCAGGAGAGTCTCCACAGGATGGTGATCCTCAGTCCATTTATCACACACTAAAAGTTGAAATCATTTGACCCTTTTTATATTTTTCACAAAACATCTAGCTTCGCCCTTAGTGAACGCAGAGTGGATGACACGGCATACTCACCCCGGGGCAGTGCTCCACACACAAATACTTCTATTAATGGTGAATCCACAGCATCTTACAGACGATAGAGGACCAAAAGGTCTCAAAGACGGAATTTTACCATAGCACGAAAGAAAAACAATGCAAGTTCTTTCCATTTTTGGATTTCATCCTTTTTAAAGGTTGAAGGTAGACATAAGTCCATTGTGTTCAACCTATAAACTAACATGTTGATCCAGAGGAAGGCCAAACTCCCAGGAAGCAAATGCTAATAGCTCCATATTAGTGGATTAATTCCTTCCTGACTCAACAAGGAGAAAGAAAAGTCCAATCTCCAGAGTAGAAAAGGCTTCCTTACCATAAGGGCTAGTAATCTGTGGACTAGACTACTTCAGTAGATGGTCATAGCTGATTTTAAAAAAAATGCTTGGATTATTTTTTTTTTTTAATAAAATAACATAAAAGTTGATGTAAATGTAGAAATTTCTCTTTGGTCCAGTGGATTGACGATTGGGAACAGGAGGGAAAGATTAGCTTTTTTGGGGCGGACTGGTTCATGCAGTCCAGTTGTAGATGTGCCTCCTCTCTTCGTCCTTTCCTATCCCTCGGTTGAACTAGATGGCCATTTGTCTTTTTTCAACTGTATTAACTATGTATCACTGTAACTATGCACCTCAGATTGTCCCAACACCCCTGCAGCCCATCCTATTGAAACTAAATATATAAATATATAGCAAAAATTACCAAAATATTTTAAAAAGAAGCAAATTAAAAAAAGAAAATTAACACATTCAATAAAAATTAAAGGAAGAGGAAAAGAAAAACTAGTCTGAGAAAATCCTGCTTTGATATCTTTGTGTTTTTATGTAGGAAATTGAGTTGTTTTCTTATTTCAAGGACGTATTAGAATCAACGTCTCATTAATTAGCAGCAAGGAAGAAATGAGAATTTCTGTTAATAGCTCGTTATATAGATCAACAGAAATTTCTCCTGCACATCGATGGCCATTCATCTGAGCACACACTGAGAGGGGCTCAAGCGCTACCTATAAAGAAAAATACACATTTTGGGATCTTGCACATACTGATGAGCCAACTACAGAGATAGAACAGACATTTAATAAGGGAAGAGACAGGCTGGCAAAAAGGAACCCCTACAGGGGAAATTTTAAATTGAATACTCTCCATAGATGGCACCGTACGTAGCGTAGTGTCACACTTCGGGATATGCAAAGCTGCAAGCAGAGGTTGTACATTCACATTTGCTTATTAGGAAAGTCCATGAAAATCAACAATATACAATGTTAATGTTAATATTATGAGACAATAAATCAACATAACCATAGGACAACTCTGTGCTCTGCTGATTGTTTGACAGCCTGTCAGCAGAGTGTGCTGAGCCAATGACAGAATACAGGCTGCCATAATCAGTTTACTGATGAGCGAGTAATATATTAAGAATGCTCACTAGTGTTGAGCGATACGATACTGCAAGTATCGGGTA